>VRYO01002326.1:3649299-3735793 GCA_009812075.1 Sialia sialis
TGCGGCTTATGATCGTGAAATTACTGTACTTTAAAAAAAAAAAGTGGAAAAGGTGAATTATTGCTTTAGTGCTTGAAGACAGTAAAAAGCAGTCACACAGATGGTGGTGTCAGTGCAGAAGTAAGGAGAGTTTGGTACAATGCAAATGGCCATCACTCAGAAAGCTGCTGGGAAGATGAAGGGACTGTGTGTGCTGGGATAGATGGTGGCTGGGTAAAGATTTATTGTGTGGCGAGTCGTGTGGCAATAAAAACAGACAGATAAATGCAGGTCAGCAGAGGAGATAAGACAGGCTATATAATGCTGAGCCACCTTCTGAGGGAATATATAAAACCACGAGAGCCTTTGCAACAGATGACATGAAAACTTACAGCACCGGTGTTTTCCACACAACAGTGGCGCAAATCTTTTTTTTTATTAACTAAGTTGAACTTTAAAATTATGTTATGACCAAAAATCAATAAAGAGAAACTGATTTAAGTTCATCCAAGTGTGAAGGGGTTTATTACCAGTGCTACATCACTCTAATGATGTACTCTTAAAAATTTGGTTTTGTGATATATTACATCTATTATTGCTAAAAGGATAAAACTGCAAAGCAACAGTGGACATTAATAAATCAATTTAAAGAAAAATGGGCAGGTAGCCAGGGGAAAACGAAATCCAATTTGCAGTTTTTAAACACTGTGCAATTGTAATGTATGCAAATGACACCCACGCCAAGGCCCTGGGTTTTCAGTTGCTAATGGGATTCTCTCCTTTTGTTTGTTTGGCCTAGGATAATCCTGCTCGGAAGCTGCACTGTAAGAGTGCACTGCTATGTAATATTTCTGCAGCTAGTTTTCTCACTTAACCTTCCAGATAGATCCACACTATGAAAACAGCCCACAAGGCTTTGTTGATCAGGTTGCATGAAGCATTTCTTAGAGTTGTTAAAACACAGAACATCTGTCTTCCTGTCTCTGTTTCCATCCTTGTCCTGGTTTCCAGGAGAGGTGCTGAAATCCTTCTGCTGCTTAATACAAGATTTAAAGCACAACCTCTGCTGGTCTGGTTTTGAACAGTAGCTGGGAAAAAGTTTTCAAGAACATACCAAAAAAATTTCCTTTTTCTCTCCACCTAATTTACAACCAAAACGCACTTAGCAGTGGAGTGTATTTTTGGCAAAGCAAACTCAGAATTCCTGTTGGGAAGCATTCATTGCCCTGTCCCCTGATGCCGTCTGCTTGCAGCCTGTGCTCTTCACAGAGAGTTACAAAAGATCCTCTTTGCTCACGACCTTTCTTATTCTAATGGCATCTGACAGTGAAAAATGCTGGGATTTTCAAAGAAGCCTGGCAATTTAATTGGACATCCACCTCTTTAAAACTCAGGTTTATTTATTTTTATTAATATGCTCGCGACTCTAGGAGCGAGCAGCAGCCGCAGCCAGCCCATATCCATGATTACGGAGAATTTGTGAAATGCCGAGATTGAAATAAGGTGGAGGTGAATAAATGTGCTTTTGTCAGCCCTGCTCTAGAAACTCTTCAATCTGACTTAAGTCCAGGGGCTTCTTCATTAGGGCAGCGATGTAGGGGACAAGTGACACCGTGGTGAGCTCCGCGTAGATTATTTCCTAACAATCGCCGTGCCAAACCTGCTGCAGCCAGGAAGGGAGGAGTGAGCTTTCTACTCTTTCCTACTCTTTTCTGCTCTGTTTCTCTTCCTCCTTAGAGGAGCTGCTTCATCCCAGATGGGTCAGGTCTGTCCTGCTCTCTGGCAGAGATGAGGAGCTGTGAAAATATGTTTGCCCTTTTTTCATGTTGCTAGACAGGTCTGTCGAGTATTCGTGTCTGTATTTGTTGTTTGCTGAATGCTGGCCGGCACTGTAAGAGAACTCTGAAATTGAATTTTTAAGAGGTTGTTTGCAGGTCTTTTTAATAGAATGTAGTGCTTAAGGAATGTGTATTCAAATTAGTTTCTGTAGTGTCCTCCAACTGCTCCCTCTAAACTCAGGGAAAGCTTAATAAAACATAGATGCTTTTGGAAATTGTTTTCAGCACCAAATAGGACTGGGATCTTTGCTTTCTCTCATGTAATCTCGAGCTTGTTAGCAGCCACTTTAACTTCTTGTTAAATCAGTTTTTAATTTCTTATAAACCTGCACATTATTAATGTAAAGTACAGGCTCTGGGAACGGGAAAGTCAAGATGCTTCTCTACCTTGGGAATTGGCTGGAGTAGTGATTCTTGATAGCCTGAGCCCAGGCTACAAACAGTGTGCAGAACACCTTGAGGAAATCAGGAAGGTAGAGGCAAGCCAGCTGTCAGCAGAGACAGGGCAAAGCTGTTGCAGGAGGATCACTACAGTGATACTTGAGCGCACATCTTTATTAATATTGAAACGTCAATGGTATTTTTAGCCCAGCAGTTTATTACTCCTTTGAGCAGGGTGCCTAAATGAATCCAAAATGTCTTGATAGATGTCTTTCCTTGATGCCTGCCCCAGAATAGTTGAGAACCAAACAATAATTACAATCACTTCTATACAGGCAAGAGAATCATAATCTTGGATCTTGCAATTTTCTTCTGTCTTTAGCTATCATACGAGTCTGTCATTCTTGCAAGTTTTAATTTCTGGCATCTGCTTGGCAGGGGTAAAATTAGCTTAATTGCTGTTAGATTTTTCAGGAAGCCTTCCAAGCGTTACTCCAGCAGACGAATTGTGTTTGCAGCTCCACAAACAGCAGCAGTGTCCCAGAAATGTATTATATCCACTCACCAACAATGCCACAGCACTGAAAGAGCTGGCAGCAGTCACCCAGCAGAAAACTTCCCTGAGTAGTGATCTCCCATGCTTATGGATGGATTAAAACCTGGATTACAACAGGTGATGTAAGTGCTCACTCCCTACTGTGTTTTCTGTCAAAACATTGGACTCAGCTTGCAGGCAAGGATGAAGGATGGATGTGGATCCAGCTTTTCCCAAACTTTTGGGGTTGTTCTGAAGCCTCTCCCACCAATGAGAACACAGCAAAGAGCAGACTGAACATGTCCACATAGGAAGAGCAAACACCCACCCAAAGAAATTTGAAGCAATAACATGGGTGGTGGTTTCAAAAAAGGGATCTGAGTTCCCAAAATCCTTGCTGTGGTCTCGGGATAATTGAAGGAGTAACACAAATGGGTGTTGCCACATGCAGGATTATTTGTGGGCTGCCAATTCTGCATCCTCTGGGAGCATTTAATAAGACAAAGAATGTAAAACTAAGCCTGATCTATATTTTTTTTTTATCACTAAGGGAAATATCTGAAAGAGCATGAGGAAGTAATTTTATTTAACTTGCAGTTTCTGTTTGCCTCTTGTTGTGGCTGGATTGTTTAACCACAAAAGATTCATTTGTTTCTCTTTTTCATGATGGAAACCTTTTGGTCACGAGTCTGTTTAACAAAGAGTAATAAAAATAAAACCTGTGTTATTCAGTGGCATGGATAGGGCTTCAATGTTTTCTTACTTCTAATAATCTAGGAATTCAGCTTCAGGAAAACACAGTTGAGCTGGGCAGAGTAAGACTTCTGTAATCTCACCCAAAGCTCAGCCTTTGCACTTCATTCAGTGCATCCACAGTCATGTGCGTTTGCAACTGATTGGTGAATTTACTTTCATTTAATATAATACTGTAGGTACAATTTGTACCAGTGTCCTGGAGATGTACTTTAGACATTGAGCTTTTTTCAGTTTTTGTGCATAGTGTTTCCTGTGCTGTGTTTCTTTTAAACATTATTTTGAGTAAAGTCTCATAATGCTGTCTAACTGCACTCAGGAGAGAGCAAAATTTGCTTTGTTCCCCTCCTGATCCACAAGATTTTCACCTTACTCTAAGATCTGTGTGTGAAACCTTCCTTTCAGTGAAAAAAAGGCAGCATTTCTGGTGTCTTGAATGAGGCTCTCTTCATGCCATCTTAAAAAAAAAACAGATTCCAGGGAATTCAAGTGATTATGGCTGTTATAGAGAATCTGTTCGATTTTCCCTGACTTCATCTCTGTAAGCAGAGCCTCTAAAATTGATGATAAAAGTATCAAAAATAGTGAGATAACTACCTCAAGGAAGCAAGGAGGAGAGCTGCTCTGCATTATGTGGGACTTCTATTTGATAAAGATTTCAGTTTTATGTGTTTGTTTCTGCAAGGGGCATATTGAGTGAGAATTAGATGGAGCCAGTTTGGCTGGATTTATATTGGCAGGAGATAACAACAAGCAGATGAGGAACTAATGTTTGTCTGGGCCAGAAACCTGGTGCTGCAGAGAACAGTCCAGCAATATTCACTGATGTCCCGTTTTCTTGGCATAAACTGGCGCAGCTCTTTCTTTTGAGGTACATTCTGCTTCCCTTGGCCATTTAGCATGATTGCATAATGATAGCAATTTAGTGTTAACAGACCCTTAAGTTGAAAGTCATTAGCTGCAATGAACTGGAGATGGAGTCAAGATTTTATTTAATCTGCATTCTGCCAAAACCAGGAGGTAAAACCTGACATCAGTCAAATAAAGCATTGCCACTTGTCAGATTAAAAACCCCCGTGGTTCTGGTTGATGGGTTAGGCTAGGCTGCTGATATGGTCACTTCTGAAAGGACAAGTTGTCTTGTACTTGGGGGGGATCAGAAAAGCTGTAGGTGTCACCCCTTGAGTCATAAAGCTTTCTTCTGTCTTTTACAACCTCTCGCAAGCCCTTCAAAAGTTCCCCAAGCCTGTGTAGTTAGAAGTCTCTTTATCTGTCATTTTGTTTGAGTTTAAATACTTTGTGGAGCTGTCAGATTTTTTCCACAAGACATTTGGGATGTAAATGTGCTTTTGTAACCTGGGATAGAAGGGACTGCAGTTCCAGTTTCTGGCTGGCCTGATAGAGCAGCTTTTAATGGAGTTTTTCTTCCCTGGCACTACACAGCTCATAGTTTCCCTAAGAAATTCCCAGGCTTCAACCTGTGATGTTTCAAGTGAGTGCTTGGTCTTTGTTGAAGTTAAGTCTGGCCAGCCTTAAATTAAGCAAAAAGGGGGGCCTGCAAGTGGCTGGTTATTCTGCCAGCATTTTGGTGCAGTGGTTTATTGGTGAATACAGAGGAAATAAGGAGTGGTGAGTTGCTGGCTCCCTGGGGAGACCCAGGTTGGAAACATCAGGACTTTTGATGGAAATCTCCAAGCCCTTAAGCAATGACCCCCAGTTCCTTCCAGACGCCCACAGACCAAATCCATTTGCTGTTTTTGGTGCAGAGTGCACCCAAGCTTCATCCCTGGGATGATTAGAAATGGACTTGTGGAACACCAAACAGCAGCACCTTGCCGCTGCTTGTCCTGACCCCACCTCTCACCTGCTACCCCTGTCCAGTTTTATAGCACAATAAAGAAAATGTGCAATATAGGCTGCCTAGCTGCTGCTTTAAACACATTCAGATATTGGAAAGAATTTATAGTTATGTCTTTAATTACCTAGTCTATTATTAATAAATTAATTGGGAGGACTAAGAGCCAGCAGTGTGTCTTCTGCCAAGCTTGGCATGGCAGAAATAATTTCAGTGTCTAACACACCATGACTGTTTGCATTTGCCATCTAAAGTTTTCTTCCCTCCACGTTGAGCAGATGATGCTGGTGTTGAAATTGAGGATTCTTTTTATTTTTCTTTCTGTTGTAATGCCTTAGAACATCTCTCACAGGAGAGGTGTGTGTGGGAAGAGTTATTTATACTTGGGAAGAAGTCTACTTTCCCATTTAATGCTTGGTCCTTGAGTTCAGCAGCTCTTTAGCTGTAGTATTCAGTAAGTGGGACTGGATGCCACATTTAGCAAGGTAATGTCTGAAGAATGTTGTTGAAAACAAAGAAATTGGCAAGAATTATGAGTTGTTGCTTTGGCCAAAGTCTATTGACATAGAGGATGTTGTTTTTGTTAAAAAGAATGAATTTAAAAAAGCAAACCAGAAGGCAAAGTCTTTAATAATCTGCACAAAGTTTCACGTGGGATCTATGTGGGCATTTTGCTCCTTTAAGAAAAAGAAAAGAAACTGTAAGAAAACAAACGATGTAAGAAAAAGGCAGGAATTCTGTCTGTGTGTGTATTTTTTTAGCTGGTAGTGCATGGCAGGGAGGCAGTTATCATTCAGCCTTGATCTTGGGGCTGTGTGATGCCTTGGCATCCAACCAGAGCCAGTCCTGCCAAAATAACCTGGCTGGGACACCAAAGGCAAGGCCAGCAGCGTATCAGGAAACAAGGACCAGCTCAGAGCTGGATGATTGAGTGATGAGGACTCTGCTTGCAAACATCTTGGCACAATTCATAATTCCTATGTCATCTGTGCTCTCACTGGTTTCTATTGCTCTGCTTTCCTTTTGGCTGGGGAGGCTGAGGTGGACTTGGCAATCTGGGGAAATTCTCCAGAGCTGTAAGTCTGGGAGCAGCAGAGCTCCTAGGAAAAGTTTCATCTCTGCTCTAACTCTGCCCTGGCTCAGGTTAAGCCTGGCCTGGGTGATCCTGGACAAGGCTTTGTTGCCACCTGAGCTCTGAGTTGCACAAGTGGCAGCACAGGAGCTGTGATGGAGCTTTTTGTGCCTTACCTAATGAGATCCGTAGGATTAAACCACAAGCCTGGGGAAATAAAAATGTAATGGCTGCCTGTAAACAACATCTTAGGTTAATTTAAAATTTTCTCCTAAGATAGTCAGTGTTTATTAAAGAAAGACATAGGTAGCTGTCCCTAAGACCTTAGGATTGTGCCAGTGTGTGCTGTGCAATGTCCACAGCACTTCTCTGTGGCTTTGTTGGAGCAACAGAATGCAATGTATCCTGTTGAGAGACATTAAAAAATCTCCATGGTTATATTCTTGTCATCAGATGGGCTTAGAAACATGGAAGGTATGGCAGTAACTGTGCTCTGATTCCCAACGAGCAACCTTGGAAAAACGCTTGGTTGGCACCTGCAGGTTTCTGCAGGTCAGCCAGATCATCTGATACTGAGCTGCAAACTCTAAAGAAAATTTGCCAGTCCTGGAATACAAAAGCAATGAAGAAATGAAGGAATTCAGGGCTTTACCTCCAAGGATGTGTTTGCCACCAGCCATGTGTCTCGTTTGTGCTGTGGTGGAAAACAAGGCACAGCCAGTCATGTGCTTGTGCCACTATTCCACCGAGAAAAAAAAAAATAAATTTCTAAGTTAGGAAAAGTGCATATTAACAGTTTAGTGCCTTCCATTTTTGCCTTCAAGATGGCTGGTGGAAGGATTTTTTGTCGAGCTGTCCCTTTGTCACATCAGAAGTGTGTTCACAGAGCGTACTGCATTGCTGAACCCCACGAGGGAGTTGCAGGAGTCTTGAGAACTGCTTTCTCTTTTTTTAGTTTGTCACAACCTTAATGTGATTTGAAACATGTCTCTGTGTTTGTCAGCTATGTAAGAACACGTATTTGTCACAAAATCCCATTGATGTGGACACCCTCCCTTTCCAGCTTGACAGAAGGTGCTGCCAGCAAACTTTGAGTTTGAGTTGTGTTCCTTCTGTATTCCTGTGAGCTAGTTAAGACAAAGGAGTTAGCATAATAACTAAATTAGTTACGGTCAGTTTATTTGGTGCCAAAATGAGCTCTGCAATGCTGCAGCTGCTTTGCAGCAAAAACTCCAGGAAATTTGGTGGTTGTGTGTTTTGCAGTGAGTTTCCTAACATCAACGTATTTATTCCTCATTTACTTAATGGAAAATACTTAAATCTGAATGATATGTGTAATAACAGATTCTGTCTTGCTTCAGAGCTTACCAAAACAGGGCAGGAAGTCTGTAAAACTTGCTCCAACTACTTTTTTGCTCTTGAGAAGTTTGGTCCAAGGACTTTTCAAAACATGACCAGAATCAAAATGAATGCTGTCAACCTCTGTGCTGAGCAGCCATCTCCTGTGTCTTCCACAGTTACCCTGGTACTGTTCTCAAGTATGATTTCATACATTCTAATGGGGGAAAACAACACACTCTGTTGATTTTTATCATTTTAAGGTAATTTGGTGTAGTAGGAGCTGCATGTTGATCAGCTGCTGATAAAGAGGGGAGTTAATCAGCAGCCATTAGGTACTTAAACATTTTAACAAGTGAAGAGAACTTGTGGAGGGAATCAAGAGTTCTCTTTGTTGTCCTTTTTGATTTGTTTTAATTCTGGCTTCCTGTAGTTGCTTATTTGAGAGCAAAACAAACATTGTAGGTGACTTGGTTTGCATTAAAACCATACAACCCTGAAAATCTATTTTGTGCATATTGCAGAAAAAATATTCCCCTTAGCCATCCTCCGTGAGCAATTAGTATTTACCAATGTGGAGCTCTGATTTTTCAGTTAATTTAATCCCAGAGAGAGGGCAGGGTTTTTTTTCCCCATTTCTGTTTGGCTTTGGGGGGACAGCAGTGGCACAGGAGGTGGCACAGTGGGCAGTCACTGTTTGAAGGGATTTAGAGCTGCACCCACAGCACAAAGCCACAAAGTTTTCCATGCTTGATGCTGGAAAGCGTGAGCCCAGCCCACCTCCTTATTTACAGGTCCAGGAGGGTTGTGTAACTCATGGTTTGGATGCACTTTGAAACTGTAATCTGCCATTTCTCTGTAGGTAATGTGTGGTTGAAAAAAAAAAAAAAACAAAAACCAAAACCACTCTGTTAGGTTTGCCACTTAATCTTGAGGGAAAATAATGGTATTTTTAGATATTCAATCACTTTGGGGCTAGACCCTGCTTTATTCAAAGCTTGTTGAAAAAATGCAAGATGGGGCAATCACCTAGCAGGGAGCAGGCAGAAGAGGAAAAGTCATTTTTAGGGCTTTTGTATGTTTTTGTTAATAAGAAACCAGTGATTTAACATGATCTGCAGTCACACAGCATAAAAAACAGATCAAGCAATCTTTTATTGGCTTAGTTATGTCACTTTTGTTGCTCTCTTTAGCTGTGCATTTTGACAAAGATTTTGAATTGAGAAATTGAGTTTGAGTGACACTTTCAGTGGCGTCGCTCGAAAGGGAGAAAATGAGAGATTTGTGAAATGTCTTAAAGCACAACAGGCTTCACTGCTGTGAGGGTGATGACATTGCAATGCTGGGGAGAGTCCCACTGCTCTCAGTGACTTCTGGATTTTTCATGGGAGTTACACAGGCAATAGTAGTATAAGTGAAATTTATCTTTCATCCACCTATTTTCTGCGTGTTTTCTTTTTTTTTTTGCTTGTCTGTTTGTTTCTTTTTTTTTTTTTCCCCTGTTTTGTTTTTGGTTTTGTTTGTTTTTTTGTAGGTTTTTTTTGGGGGGTGATTGGTTTTTTTCCCCTCTCTCTCATACTTACTACAAATAAAACCCATACTGTAGTCACAGGCGTATGGTCTTGTTTGCATCTTAATTTTGGCAGAGGCATTTCTAAGAACTTTAACAACCAGATCATGACACAAATGCAAATATGTTGCACATATATATTATATACATACATATATGTTAAGTAGATATGATAGATGTAATAGATACAATAGATATTATAGATATATATGATAGATGTATGTATTATGTGTTCCTATAAGATTAATACTATATCCCTATAATTTAAAGGAAGACTCAAGGATGAAAAATATTTGTCCTTTCATATACCCAAGACCCAAAACTCACAGGAGCAGCTGTGTAGCCTTGTGCTTTTCAGATTTTGGTGAATGTTCTAGCTCCACTAAAGGCTAGTGGTGGACAGAATGCATCTCAGTCCTCCACGGATGCTGCTTGTGCCTTTTATTTTTGTTTTTTTTTGTTTTTTTTTTGACATGAACTTATCTCAAAGCAAGTTTGGAGAGCTTGTTGAAGAGCTATGGAGAGAGAGGAGCACCTCTAGGTATCCATGCTTGGCTGCATCCCACTGGCAGCACATTTTGGGAAAGGAGGGGAAGGTGAAGGAGGGAGCAGGGGACTTGTAACCATGTGGATGTTTATTGCTTGCTTCGCTTGGTTTCGTGTTTCCCTGGCAACAAACCCTGTGTGGCTGGAGATCCGTGCTGAAATGACACCTGTAGTGTCTGGGAGAGACTGGAGGAAAAATGGGTCTTGTGAAATAGGTGGGAAATCAGATAGCTGGGGGCACCCCTGGTTCTGGAGGTGGATTGTGTGACAGACACACGGCTTTAGAGAGGCAGAAACCTGGGGAGCAGCAAGTCTGCTGTGCTTGGCTTTTAGTTCAAGAGGGGAAATGCAGAGTAAAATAATCTCATTTAACTGGTTTTTGTGTTGAGTAAATGCAAGTGCTGTTTTTAATGGAAGCTGTGAAGTAAGATCTGATGATTGAGGGCTACCGATGAAGCTCATCTCGTGCAAGAGGATAATATTTCAGGTCAGACAATACAGAGAAAATGAATGTAGCTCCTTGGGGCTGTGCTTTCCTTTTCCAACTGCTTGTCAACTTTTTCCTGCTACTATGAATCTGTCTATTAAAGGCACCCCTGTGTTCAGTATGGGGCAGAAGCTGAAAACCTCAGCACACGGTCCTGAGCTCAGACTGAGCAGTACTCAGCATCCATTAATTCACTTACACAAGAGCTGGATTTTGAAAATTGCATGGCTCTCAGCGCTCTGTTAATAAGGATTTCTGAGAACAGAACTCTCTATTCTGGTGCCTGAACAGGCATTTATCTCATCTGAGAATGTTCCAAATGTTATTTCCCGGCAGCGTGATGCATGAGAAAGTAAAAGGCAGTGCTTGCAGTGGGATGAGTGGGTCAGACAGGGAGGGAGGTACTGCCCAGTATTGCAAACCCATGCAGCTCCAAAATTCCCTGTCTGTAAAAGAGCTCGTGGGCACAGTTGAAACCATGGCTGTGGTTCTGTCCTGCAGCAGAACTTTTGGATCTGCCTGTGCACTGAGCTTGGAAAGTTCTTGTCTCTGTGCCACCTCAACTACCAGCCATGAGCAGCTTTCAGTTCTGGAATGAAAATCTCTTTCTCTTCTCTTTCTCTTCTCTTTCTCTTCTCTTTCTCTTCTCTTTCTCTTCTCTTTCTCTTCTCCTTCTCTTCTCCTTCTCTTCTCCTTCTCTTCTCCTTCTCTTCTCTTCTCTTCTCTTCTCTTCTCTTCTCTTCTCTTCTCTTCTCTTCTCTTCTCTTCTCTTCTCTTCTCTTCTCTTCTCTTCTCTTCTCTTCTCTTCTCTTCTCTTCTCTTCTCTTCTCACTATTGGATAAGGCAGATGTGCTTCTGCCTCCCTGTGATGTTTTTGGTTTGTGTCAGCTCCCTGGAAGTGCCTGGAGGTCATCTGGCCACTGAGCCTCTCTGCTCCTCTACTTCTCACCCTTCTGCCTTGTTTTTCACCCTGCAAGATTGTGGATTGTGTGTAAGGTCCTTTTCCTGTCATTGCTCTGCATTTCCAAACATTGAGCTGGCAGACTCAGTTGTTCTCCGAAATATTAATCCCTAAATCCCTCCTTACACCACTAAATCTGAAGCAATTACAGTCTTTCCCCCTTCTCTGCTAATTATATTCATTTGGAAGCAGACGTAGCAGTCTCCAAGGACCATCCTTTTAATTTCCCTTCCACGTGTAGCAATTAGCTGGGGGTTGTTCCTGGCTGGAGCAATGAGTGCACCGAACAGGTTGGAGTATAAAGTACAGCAAAGAAGTTGTAGTGGGTGAATGTGAGGAGCCATCAGCCAGGGCTTGACATAAACATCTTCTTGTCAGGTAATCAAAGCCTGAGCAGCTCCAACCTCTGGGGCAAACAGTGGTGGAATCTTGCTTTGTTCAGATTTTAAAGGAGAAATGGATTTTTAAATTTTTTTTTTCCTTTCCCCTTCACAATATATCAAATATGAGTTCTGGATTGCCCTGAGGAGACAGGTGTGTGTGTGTTTTTTCAGGGCAGTACAGAGAATTCATATGGTGTAAGTAATTTTTGTATTGTCTGGACTGCTTGGTTTTTCACTGTAAAATGTACATCTCTAGTCTTTTTAATGCCTTTTTAAAAAAAAAAAAAATCACTTGGCAGGGATGTAAAAAGTTAATAACAGATTTATAATTTTATTAGCATTTATGCTGCAAGTACTAGAGAGTTCCCCAACCCAAGTTTAATGCATCCTTAAAGTCCTTTTTATTAGCTTGTTAATTCCCAGCAGTACCATTTTATGGAAATGTGAATGAAATTTTTTTCTAGAGGAGAAACAGTGGTTTAGGTCCAGCTAATTAAAATATGGTATGGGTTTGTTTTTTTGTTTTGTTTTTTGTGGTTGGGTTTTTTTGGGGGTGGGGGGTGGGGGGGGAGTTGGTTTTTTGGAGGTTTTTTTTTGTTTGGTTTTTTGGTTTGGGTTTTTTTTTGGTTGTATTATTTGGTTTTTTTGCAGGGGGAGGGGATGATCCTTCATTTTTATTTCTCCAAAAGTGATTTTGATTTTTTTTTTTTATTGTAGCATTCCAATTGCTTCTGACAGATATAGGTGACAAGAGGAGGTGACAAGGAGTGGGCACCTGGTGTCATCCTTTCCAGCAGGGAACCAAGCCCTGGGCAGGCAGGAGCAGAGTGTGTGTACTGGGAGGGAATGACAAAAAGTCTCTTGGTGACCCAAACCTGCCCACTCCTTCTGCTTTCTGTCAGACTTCCAAACACAGGTTGGGTGGGATTTTTTAATTTTTATTTCATGGGTCTGCCTGTCAGATGTGGTCCCTTTCTGATATGTTTATTTTGATAAAAGCCCTTTATCTTAACGAGATACTTTAACTGTGACTTCTTTCCCCACTGAGGACAGGGATTTATTTTAAAACCAAAACTAATTTTCTCATTCCACTGGCACACTGAAAATGGAATTATTTTGGGGGAGGAGCCGTGCATATATTTCAGTCTATTCAAATGGGAGTATTAAGCCTGTGTTATTTTTGTTTTTCTTTCATGTAATGGACAATGTGATGTAAATTAAAGATGTGTGGTGGCTGTTGCACCCTGTATGAGCTCTCTTCATTGCTTGTACAGTCATCCATCCATGATTCCATGTGGGAGCAACTGAATTTGTGGTTATTGTTCTGCTTTAGCAGGAGCAGACTTGTGCAGTGAAATACATTTCAATCGTTTCCTGTATCTCTAATTGTAATTTCCAGGGCTCCCTCTGTGACAGAGAGAGCAAAATAGAGCTTTGAGAAAAACTATCATTAGCCTCGTGGATCAATATGGTTTAGGAAATACAAAACAAATCCAGTTGTTTAAAAATAGGAAGTGCCAGAGGGAGTTCCCACCACCCTGCTGGAAGCAAATCACAGCATTGATCTGTCTGCAGTGTAAGTGCAAAATTTGCAGAAAACAGGTGAACCAGCTGGGAATAGAAATGGAGCCTCCCTGCAAGCCATGCCTGCAGCAGGTCTGTCCTTGGGGATCAGCTGGGAGTGAGATTGGGGAGCAGGAGCAGGGAGGGAGGGGATGCCAGCCAGGGGATGCCTCTCCAGCACAGCCTTGCAGCTCTCTCTCCATTAATGCTTTTCTTTTCATCTCTCTGCCTCTCTCAGATCAGAGGAGCTTCTCAGGGAAGTCACAAGCCAGTTTCAAGAGAGCCACCCATGAGCACAGGAGAGTCATGAAAAGAGAGAAACCCCAGCTGAAATGACACCAGCAGCCTTAGCCCCAGGTCAGGAAAAATGCCAGGGAACAATAAAAGGACAGTGACCCTTTGTTTAAAATACATGGAGTGCTTGCATGGGGCTCAGCAAAATGTTTATCAGATAATTTGCTTTGAGGTTTCTGAAACAATCTCTCTTATTTACTCGAGGTTAAACTTTAAGACATTTCATTTCCCCTTCTCTCCTTGCAAACTTAACTGTGGGCATGGGTTCCTTGACTGGCACATCCTCCCTGGATGAAATTTGGAGCTGTTTTGGGGTGTGAGCATTCATCTGTGGCAGGGTGGACCTGTGCTGGCACCCAGCTGTGCTGGGGTTGTTAATTTCAATAATTTTGCACACTCTTCATGCACAGTGTGGAGCCCCTCCCAAGATCACAGCCAGGATTTTCAGGGATTAAGGACTGTAGCCTTGCTTTCTGGTACTTATTAATGAATGATTTATGGAGGCAAGGCTGAAACAAAGCCTCCACCTTAACTGGAGGACTGAGTTAACTCCAGATCCTGTTACATTCCTTCCCAGCCCACAGGGCTGATTTTCAGGAAAAACCCAGGGCAGCAGCAGCACTTCTTTGGCTGCATGAATTTCACTTACGAGCATGGATGTGGGCAGCTGGAGGTGTCTAAAGAATCACCTGGGGGGTCCTGGGCTCTTTGCTTTTCTTGACTGCACCCCACTAGAACTGAAGCTTCTTTCCTATGTGTCATGTTACTTCCAGGCAAGGAGGAATTGTTGCGTGTTTGGCTTGTTCTATTTCTATCTCAGCTTGCCAGTAGTGAATCTGCTACTTATTTTAACTGGTATTTTAGCTTGCCAGTGGGATCCCAAATTAAAACATCAGGGTGATGAAAGCCATCTTTGTCTTGACCAAGAAAGAAACTGTGGCATCCCAGGACTAAAAAAGTAAATTTCTGTGGGCTGAGCACATGTCTGAGAGAGTTTATTTACTGAAGCAGTTGCTGGCCAGTGCTCTGAAGGCAGGATTCCTCCCAGTCTGGCAATGAATGTCAAAGCAGGGTTTTAAATCAGCTTCTGGGGAAGCTATCCTTGTTTGCTGCGAGCCCAGCTTGGTAAACCCTGTTTGCAGGATACTAATTGATGGTTTTCAGCAAGGGTGAAATCAATTACAAATAGCTGTAGAACCCTGATAAGATCTTTAAAGCAGAAGAACTGAAATCTAAGTAAGCCTGTATATAAAAACTAGAGAGGTTGGCTCCAGTTAGGTTTAAAAGGCGCTGAAATATAATTTTGTTTGAATGTACTAGGACAGCATGCCAGGATCCCTGTTTTATAAATGGCTGCCTCTAAGGGAGATTTAATCCCAACAGGAGCAGTCATTTGCAGTAGAACTGCCCCCTTTTAATAGCAGGCTGTGTCCCAGACTGCTGGCAGCACTGGTGGCCAGATGCTGCATGTTTGCATGGCTAAAAATCCATGGGAGGAATCCCACTCCTCCTGGTTTTAGGATCTCCCTATATTATTGCATTTCAAGAATCACTGGGCTAAAGATACACAAGTAAGCATGACTGCTTAATCCCTAATGAACCCATTTACTGAATCTTTATGGATTATAACAATATATTAGAGAGTTTCTGTGCTTAAATATGAGATTCTTCTGCTATGTGTTCAGAGAGCTCATTGGCGTTTGTGCAACAGAGTAGCTGAGGGAAATGGTCTTTTAACCATTTAGAATAATTCACTTGGAGCTGCCAGGGTTTGCATCTGAAAAAGACATCTTACACAACTGTTTCTTTAAATATATATATCTATATTTTTTTGTCATGCGTACTTTGTCCATGCTGTCAGCACGTTTTTAAATACTACAGCATGGTATTTCAAGACAAAGTCAGACTTTCCTACACCTCAGAAAGCTCCACAGTTAAGTTTTGCATTCCATTCAGGAGATCACTGTATGTGAGGCAGGACTCCTGTAAATACCAGTGATATCCCAAAGGTCTGGGCTTTGGAAAATGCCTGATGTAAAGACATCTTATCTTGAAGACCCAGTTTTCATAGTTATGGAATGGTGACTTTTTCCTGACTTTTTCCTTTGTTACTGAGGGGCAGCCTTAATAAATAATGTCTTGAAATGTTTTCTTTTCTTACTCTGAAATTTGCATTTTTCTGTTTGACCAGGGTTTTGCAGAGGAAACAAGAAAACCAGCTTTAGTGCAAAGAACACCTAAAGGAGTCAACAACTGAGTCCAAGAGCTGCCCACCCTTACAGTTACATTGGGGTGGCAAAATCCCTCGTTTCCCTTGACCAGTCTCTGCAAAACCACAGCCTTGCAGGGAGCGAATACTGGCCAAGATGAAATGTTTAGAGGCTCCTCTGCAGCTGGGAGGGTGGCAGATATTCCTGTTGGCAGGCTGATTATTGTAGCAGAACACTGGAAAAGACAAGCAGTGCTGGTATTGTCAGCGATGGCAGAGCATCATCTGAAATATTCAAAGAGCAGCTGTGGTGTTTTGGCTGTTGCAATCTTGATTGTGTCAGCGCAGATAGATTTCTTTCTGTTTTTCCTGGAGAACATAATAGTCAAATGAAACCTGGCTAACTACAGCCTTGGGGCTGAGTTGCTGTGCTCTACCTGAGATGTGATTGCAATTTTTGACAGGAAGACTAATGCATGTTTTATTGTTGTGTATTTAAATTTGATTTGGGGATAGAGGGAGAGAACGTTTTATTAAAAAGAGAGGGAGGATAACTTCTTAAAATATTTCCTGTTGCTCCTCATGCAGGTTGTGGAAGAGAAGACAGGGAGATCAAGGCAGTGCTTTTCTTTTTCAGGGGCTTTGGGTGGCACAGAAGTGCTCCTGTAATAATTCCAACCCAACACAGACATAGATTAAACAAGGCAATGTAAGTAAGGGCTTAAATCAATCCTGGCTCAGCAATTCAGTGAAACTGTAAGTTAAGTTACACCTGTATTTTTAGCAGGAACACAGTTGAAAATCATGGTATTCTCCCATCCAGGCAGCTTGGATCAGAGGGAAGGGTTGTGGTGATGCCAATCTCTTGCTCATGAGGTCTGTGGCACTGATGTCTTGGATGAGTGTTATTTTTCACAAACTGAGCAGGGGGAGGTTATTTCTCCCATGGAGCCCCAGAGGTCCAAGATATCTGATGTTGTCACCACCCAAAACCAAACTGCTGGATGAGCTGGGAAAATCCGCGGGGACTTTGCAGAGCAGCTTTTGAATTTGCTGACAGTTCTTTTCTTCTGGCTTTGGAGAGAAAAGTGGGGTTTAGAGCCTTACAAACACTTTGCATCAAAGTTGCATGTGTGAGATATGCAGTCTGTATATCAGGGACTGGTAAACAGCACAGGATTTTTAAATTGTGATCTGTCATCTATGTGCATTTGGTGAGGAGGTCCATAAAACACCAGGAAAATAAGAGGTTTGATGTTAACAGACATACATTTTCTGTCCACGGTTACACGCTTTCACTGTGAAATTTCTGGAGCTCAGAAACTGAAAAAAGATTTAATCTCCTCTTTTGGCAGCTCTGTCTTATATTGCAAAGCCTTGCAAGAGCCCTGGGCGTGGAGAAAAAAAAAATCCCTGGCATGTCTGCCTTGGAAATAGACATTTTCAGGAGCCAAAATTATGGGAGGATTTTTATTTTTAGGTATGTGGCACTTCTGTAGGTCCAGTTAAAAAAAGAAAAAAGAAAAAGAAAAAAAGATGTAGCTTCAGCAATTTACTGCTTGGTTCAGCCACCAGGTGGGTCACCCTCAGCTCTGCAAGAAGCTCTGGCATCCTTGGTTTGGTGATTTCTCCATCAGTGCAGGTGACTCAACTCCTTTTTGTCTGGTCCTGGTGTCTTAGAATTCTTTTTTTTTTTTTTTTTTTTAATGAGAAGGTGAATGTGTGTGGGTAGGAGGGGAGGACCTTGTGCTGTACTTGCCATTTGCGTATCACTGTAGAATTTTCTCAGGGCAGGGTGACCTTCAGCAGCCTCAAAATGAAGGAGTGTGAAATGATTTTTTAATTTATTTTTTTTTTTTCATTTTATAGATAATACAGGTGGCTAACAAATACAATATTGTGATGGGTAGAGAAGTGAAGAGCACATTGCCAGTGGAAACTGGAGTTCTGCCAGGGCTGTCAGCTGTGTCCATGTACTGTGAGAGAGAGCCAGAGGTTGAGGGAGATAAAATAGTTCCAGTGCTGAAAATCATGAGAAGAGGAGAAACTGAGTGTGAACAACTCCTCAGGTTTTTGTTCCTACCTGTCCCTGCCCTCCTGGCCCAGTGCTACACTCAGAAGTGGGAGAAGCTGTGACATAACAGAGCATAAACTCCACAGTAAACTGCAAACAGAGAGATGTTTGTGAGTGGATTCAGAATAAAAGGTGAGATTTGATCCAGCTCTCTGCAGGTTTGAGTATTAATTATTTCAGCTGTTGTAAAATCCTGCAGTTCCTCTGTACATCCCCTTGGACTTAAATTTGTGTTACCTGGGCATAAACTAGAGGATTTTTTCACGTAAAAAAACTTGCCAGCAGTAGAGTTTCATGGGTTGCTGAGGGATTGAGCTCTTTAGCTGCTGTGAAATCCCAGGGGAGTCCCGTGGGTGTACAGCCTTAGGTGAGCTTTCTGGAAATTGTCACTCTGCCTAGAGCTGGAGGTGTCAGAGAGGAGCCCTGACAGCTCCAGAAATGAGATGTTACCATCTAATTAGCAGAACTACTTAATGACCAGTTTTGTGGTGATGGTGGTGGGGGGGAAGGTAAATAAATACCAGGGTTCTTACTGCAGGTGGTAAAGGGGTATCCCAGATCAAGTGTGCTTGCAGGTGTAATGGGTTGAAAAAGGGAAGGGACCCCATTCTAAATTAAATCTGGGTGCTGAGCTGGTTCTGACTTCTCCACATCTACTGACTTGAAGCTGCCTGTCTGCCCTTCTCTTCACTGCCTGCAGCTGCTGGCAATGCCTGTGCAAGTTGCTGTGAATTTTCTTTCTCCCCCTAAAAACATTTTAAGTGCCTTATAAACGAAACTGGGGTCTGATGCAATTTGTGTAAAAACTGGATGGAGCAAACATTCTCCCTAAACACCTGTTGTTTGTTTTGTCTGTTTGTTTGTTGTTTGAAAGCCGGATGGTGGTGTTTTCCTCCAGTCCTTTGCTTTTGAAATTATTATGGATTTTCTTTTGATCCAGGCTGTTGTTGGGGTGGTGCACACTTGGTGTAGACTTGGTAGAAGTGAAAGCTCCTCTGTAGGGTGTGCCCTGCATTCAGCATTTTTCTTCCATAATAGTGATTAATGAATAACACAACATTAATTTAGTTTTAGGCTTATTAGCAGAGCTGAGTGCAAAAATATTTAAAGGTGTATCATCATTCAAGAATCAAATGTGGGGCTGTAAATGGAATTTGTGTTGTCTTTGGTGCAGCTGGAGGGGCTGGTTCAGCATGAACAGCAGAGGACAGTCTTCCCTTCAGAAGGATACAAAGGAAAACCCCAGAAAAATGTCTGGGTTTCCCCTCCATTCCTTTCTTCCATCTCTTACCTCGGGAGCCTGCAGGCTCTCAGATGATTGTGGGTTCTAATTGGAAATTGACTCCCTTGCTTTTAAAATCTTTTCATAAGACTCTCTCCTACTTCATTAAATCATTAAATGAGTTTAGCAGGTATTAGTTTTGAGCTTTATTAATTGTGACTTGTTTTTCATTATGAGATAATTGTCAGTCACGAAACATAACTGCTGTAACACATCTAAGCAGACAAAAGTTTCCAGAAGGCAGGGAGATAAGAAATGCAGGAAGGTTGTTTGTACAAAAGCTTATTGAAATAAATCCTTCCTGGAGGTATTTAAGCATTCCTGGAGATACCTTGATGGGTGTGTTAAACCAGCCTAGAAGCTTCAGGAATTTGGTGAATAAAGTGATGCATTTATGGTTTGGGTCAGCTGTGGATTTAACCAGTCCTGCTTTCAGTGGGAAATATTTCCAATTTCCAAGCAGTGCAGAGATATCCAGACTGTCTCAGTGCATACTGTGGGGTGCCAGGGGAGATTTAGGCTTGATTTCTCTTGATTTGCATAAATTCTGTGTGTTCTGTGGGTGTCCCTGAGCATCCCAAAGTCCCCCCGTGCTGAGGGGTGCAGGAAGGCACCGGAGTGGGATCAGGGCTGGCACTGCAAGCACAGTGCCTGCCTGCTCTGTGCTGACAACAGCAGTGCAATTTATCTTCAGCTATTTCCCCAGAACTTCTGGGAAACAAGCTATGTATCATTTTAAAGATGCTTTCATGAAACAATTAGGCTGCATTAAATTATTTCTACTTTAGCGTGTAGCGCTTCCTCAGCTCAGACAGACCTTGATGCACAACTCCAGGGACTGGAGAAAACATCCAAGCTGCACATCCAGTTTGGAGCTAATGCCTGGTAAATACATTTCAAAGTTTTTTGGGGGCTAGCAGTTATTAATCTAAATGTAATGCATCCTTCCACTCAGAAGAAATTACAGTTGTAATGCCAACATATGCAAGCAGTAGTGAGTGATACTAGTAGCCTCTGAACACCCATTCTTTATTGAAAATAGATTTGCCATTGCCAAGCAATAAGATAAGATCTTTTCTGCAGATGATGGCTTCTGGAATATAAAAAATATATATATATACAGTTTCTGAGAATCCTGAGAATAAAAGATATGTGGTCTTTTAAGGGCTGTGTCTTAGAAATGACAGCAGTTCTGTGATTCCAGGAGCCTGATATTTCATCTGTTGTTTAATGGGCTAACAGTGTAAAATACCACCCTGTAATGATTTTGAATGTGTGTGGGTTTCTTTATAGCCTTTCATGGAGACGCAGGCTTCAATTTTGTCCTGGAGAAGCTCCTGAAATAAATTGGTGAGAGATCAGTAAATCAGGCAGAGCTGCTGGAGGGCTGGTGCAGAGCACCTCTCCCTTCTCTCTTCTCCCCAGTCCTGGGAGCAGGGACCTTGTTGGCTTTCCAATAAGGATGGAGTAAACAAATGCACCATCTCTAAACTGGGCAGCTCAAATTCATTCCTGGAGCTCTCACAGGGGGTTTCTCCTGTTAAAATCTTTATCTCCTGTTCTTTACTGCATTAATGGAAGTGGTTCATTCAGCTAATGCTGCTGCAAATGTAACCTGGAGCAAAAGCTATTACACAGAGCAAATTTCAGAGCTGGAGTCTAATCCTGTGTATGGCAGGACCTTGCTGTAAAACATTTAGCACGATGCAGAAGCAAAGAATTTCCCTGTAACAGCCCTCATTAATACAGGGATTATGAGAATTGTAAGCTGAAAGGCAGGCATGAGTGAAGGTGGTTAGCATCATGTTTGGTGTTAGAAAATTTCTGTCCTCATGAGGGGATGTGAAGCTGTCCTTAGCATTCCCCCCAGTTTTGGACAGAAAGGAAAAAAAGAGAAGAAATGTGAAAAATTTGGTGTAGAAGAGACCTGGGGCAGAAGGAGATCACTGGTGTCTGTGTGTAAGAAGTGCTGCAGAGAAGGACATTGAATGAGTCATGGTCTTAAATGGCAGCAGGGAGGACAGAAGGAAGGAATTAGGAGGTATCTTTGTACACTGAGGATGACAAAGCATTGCAATAAATAAAAAGGAGAGAGTGTGGGTTCTTCAGCACAGGAAGATGCTGGGAACAGGAATGGTTCCACAGGGCTGTCTGTCTGTCTCAGAGATGCAGCACATCTGTGTCAAAATCCTGTAAAGGCCAAGGGGTATTAAGTCTGGCTATCATAGCCTAAGCAAGATGTGATTTAGAAAAGACTGCTTCTCACTCCAGGCACAGTCCTTGGTAATCATTTTAAGGTTGCTTAAGAGTCACCACAAGTCAGTGAAATCGTTTTGAGCTCGTTCTAATGTAGCCAATGAACATTTTTAGGAGACTGGATTTACTTCTCCGTCAGGTAGTTGGTGACAGAAGCTGAGTTACTAGGTTAGGATTTTTTAAAAACAACCCCTTGCTTGTAATCTGTTCACATTCATAAACAGATGCAGCTTCTTCTTCTTCAGGCTGATATATATCCTTTGCTTACAGCCCAGGAAGAGAAATGGATATTCTCCTTTGTGTACTTGGAAAGCTTCTACCACAGATTTCAATTCACTGCACTCGGTGGAGTTCAAGATTGTGCAAAGTCAAACAGCTCTTTTATGGAGTCTATGGAAATGTTGGTTTTTTAGGGCTTTTTTTATCCAGCATCTTCCTAGGCAAAGTTGTCATTTCCCTCCCTGCTTACAAAGCTAATTGTGAAGTGCTGGAGTTAATCAAGAGGCTGAACCTGATGGAGTTCCTGTCATCATCTTCAGCTCTCCCTAAACTACAAAGGCAGCTGAATTTAACTGGAAACAAGCACCGTGTTAGGGTTATTTTCCAAAAAATGTGTGCACCTTGGCAGGCTGATTTGTTTATAATCACCTTGCAAGAGTGCAAAGTGAGCTACCTGGCTGCAGCACCAAAGCCATTAGGAGGGAGGATTATTGTAATGGATGCAGGTTGACACGGAGAGCTCTCCGTTCCAGTCTCTCCGCACAGCAGCTGTGAGGGAACCCCCCAAAATATGCCTGCTCCTGGCTGGCTGTCAAGCCCAAAATGAAACATCTGTGAGCAAGATAAATTCATGAGGATGAGTGCTAACTGGTTGTCTGTGGTGCTGACCACCTGCCAGGCTTTAGGAGTTTGCAGGTTTTGTGTGTGTGTATATTTATTTTCTATATTTATTATCTATTTGTGATTTGTTTGTTGCTTCTTTTTTCCCTGGCTTGTCTGTAAGGGCCAGGCAGTCTGTGATGTGTTATTTGTGCACAAGGTGCTGTGAAAGGGAATGGAAGTTGCACTCACTCTTTGCTTGTTTGCCTTTCATCTAGATCCCTCTGCTAATGCCACAAGCAAGTGCCTGTGGTAGTTTTGGGCTTTGCAGCTTCGTTTTTTTTGTTTCAGTGAGCTCAAGCTCCCCCTAAAAACCATTCTTAGAGGTCCTTGGCTGACCTGGATGGCCCTCCCCAACACAGAGGGGAGGATTCAAGGTCAAACTCGATGGTACTGCCTCGTTTCCTGCTAGTTCCATTTGCATTCACAACTGAGGCTCTCTTGCATTTCAGTCTCCCTGCAGAAATATATGGGCTCTCCATGAAGAGAGGATTCCATATGCACTGCTTTTGGTGAAATCTGTTTATCCTCGCAGTTGGCCAAGAATAAATGGTTCCCTTATGGTTCCCATGAGTATACACTATATGCTTCCATTATTGGTGCATTATATTAGGAGCAGATGCTACATTCCCCCATATAAAAGGGAAGAAGATTTCTGAGCAGTAAAACCAATTTTTTTGCTTATGCACTGTAATTATTGCCATTTCTTCATTTCAAAGGCATCTGTGTTGTGGTGCCTCGTGTTGCCATTTGCATTACATTTTATTCCTGAAGATAATAGTGACAGTGGTTGTTCAGGTTGGAGGGAGGATTCTGCTCCTTTCAAGTACTTTGAACCTTGCCATGGCATGTTTTTTTTCAGATTTTTTTTTAGTTTGAATTGCTTCAGGCATTTCTTCTGGGCAAGTCAAATTGCCAATTTGCCCTGGAGAGAGCTGGCATGGATACAGACCTGCTTGCTCAAGGCTCTGTGGTTTGTGCTGCTTGGGAACTGCCCAGGGCAAGGGGCTGGACAGATAGAGAGCTGTGGCATCTCCAGACATCATTTGATTTGCTCTTGCTTCCCTTAAATACATTACTACCATGTATTCTGTCTCTGTAGAGTGCTTTGGTCAGTGAGCCTATGGATTCACTTGTTCCCAAACTGTTCAACAGAAAGTTTTACAAAAAACCCCACAAAAGTGAGATTGGGATGGGCATTTTTGCTGATTCTGGGTACCTCCTGTGGACAATGGTATGGTAGTTTTCAGTAATTTTACCAGGCTTCCTTCCCAAAGGACATAAAACTTGCTTTACTTCAGTTTTTGAGTCCACAGCTCCAGAGTTTGCTCTCTCCTCTCAAGCAAAGGTGAACTGAGAGCTGCTCTGAAGCTTTTCGCCACCTTGTAGGCATTGTGATGGTAACACCAAAAAAAGGGTATTTCAGCTGGCTCGAATTCTGGTACCCATAAAACTTTTCTAATATCTCTCTAGCCTCAGCTCAGTTCTCCGGGACATATTCTGGCCCCTAGGAGATCAGCTCCTGGTAATTTTTCACCTGCGTCCACTGTGAAATGGAATGTGTTCCTTACCTTTTGATTTTATCTGTGCTGCCTTTTTGCAGCATGGAATAGGATGGTGTTTTCCCTCCTGTTTAATGCACAGATGCATTCTGTTCTGCATCTCTGAGAGCCTGCAGGGGGACAGAACGGGGACTCGAGCGTGTGAGTGGCCACAGCCCCTCCCAAAATCGCCACATAAATTAGGCTTTCCTGAAAAAGCTCTTTCAGGATGTGTTTCACTCTGATTCCTGCAGTGTCCTGTCCTGCAGAGGAGGCTGGCAAACAGCAGAGGCAGGGATGGGAGAAGCAGCAAGCCCTGAGGTGTGTTTGTACAGTCAGCCTCACTTCCTCCCTTCCCCTGATATATTAACTACTTCAGAAGTTTCCCAGCTCTTTCAGGGGATAAATGATGGCAGTGGGAGCCCCTATTTAACCTTCACTGCTCAGGCTGCATGCTTTGTGGTTGCTTTATCTGCCTGGCTGTCTGGGAAAGGCTTCAGACAATCTCCCTGCTGCTCCCCCTGTGTGCCACGTGGAAGGCACAGCCACTTGTGCCGGTGTCCTCCAAAAATCACCCTCCATCCTCTGCACTTCTGGATGCACCACAGGCTGGGGGCTGACTCCCCAGAAATGCTGTGGCATCCTTGGGTTCTAAGTTGTTTGTTTGGATGTGGCCTGTCACAAGCTTTTGTTGTCAGTTTGTTTTCTTCCAGCTCAAGCAGAGGTGATGTGAGTAGTTTTCCATTATTCCAGTGAATGATGGATAGGGGTGGTTTGAGTAAACAGCAGTGAATGTCAGTGGTGAGATTCTCTTCTTACTCCCCCCGAAGCTTCCAGCCTGGAAAAGTCCTGGCCTAGGGTGAATAAATTCCAGGTGTTACCTGTGACAGTGTTGCAGCTGTGCTGGAACATCTTGGTGATCCCTCCTTTAAACCCAAATGTTGTCTACCTGGGATTAATTTTCCTGGTTTTCCCTGATACTGGGGAAAGAAATGGATGAGCTGTCTGGGCAGGCTGAGTTCACCTTGTCTAAACCCTGGTGGTGACCCTGGGTAGGGCTGCCACTTACAGCATATAAGCATTTAATTTAATTATTGTGGCTCTGAAGCTGTTAAAGAGAAAGTTCTTTTCCCACTGGTAAGAAGTCAGCTGTGTAAAAGCCATGAGGGTGTGGGGAGGGGAAGAACAGGCACAGTGTTCTTCACGTTTACAGAAGGGAGAGAATCAGTTTGGTATTGTTCCTCTGACTGAGGTACATTAAAATCTGGCTGGAGGTGTCACAGGTGCTATGCAGATAAAGTGAAAGTCCTCAGGATCTCCCGGAGAGTATTTGCAAAGCAACAAGTAAATAGGGACAAAAGAGACAGAAAAAGAAAGTGGCAGGATTCCAGCAGAGACACATGGGCATAAATGTTTATTTTGACCAGAGACTTGGTAGCCTCAGTTGTGTGGCCAGATAACACACCCATGTCCAATGTTGTCTTAGTCTTTAGCAGTATGTGAGAGTACACAGAGAATTTGAAATTATATTGGGAGAGATTATGTGGCTGGGCTGTGGCAACCCAGGGTTTCCTCTAGACCTGCTGTCTTGATTCTGTGATGAAAAGTTTTCTGAGAGTAGGAAAAAAAATGTAGAAAAAGAGATTAGAAGTTTTAATTAAGAGTATTTTGCTGCAGAATTCCCTGGTTTGTCTCACTGCTTTGCTTGCACTTGTGTGCCCACCCGAAGAGCCTCTTTGGTGCTGAGTGCCTCCTCCTGCTCCAGGAGCCACAGGCTGAGATATTCCCTGATGAAGTGTGTGTGAACTTCAGGATCATGCAGAACATAGAGCAATCTTGCACTTTGTTTTTTGTCTGAATCTAAATTTCAAAATGGGAAGGGTTTGTTGGAGGGTGCTCACCCTTTGTTACATTCCCAAAATGAAAACACATGCTGTTCCAAAACAAACTGACTCTGTCCTTGATGCAGAGATGAGCGAGGCACCATTGTCTCTGACTTGGAGGCTGTGAAATTATTGTTGCTGGCTGTGAACTGTATCCTTGACTATAAATGATGTGGGAGCATTTTGTTTTAAATTACAGGAGAGATGGGAGATGTGCAGTTTATTCAAAAGCAGCATTGGAAGCCTAGCTCTGGCAGCTCACAGTGGACACCTGCCAGCTAGACAGAGCCCTTTGCTTAATGAACTTACAGGACAGGCAGTGGGAGCTGTGATTGATGAGGAAATAACCTGAAGCACACTGATAGTAGGAAGTTTTTGTGCACTTTGTATTCTACTTGTTCCCAGTCCATCTCCCCTCAGTATCTGTAAGGGAAGCTCATCTCTTGACTTTGGGGTCAAGGTGTATGACCCAATTGACCAGACAATTCAGCATGATTGGCTCCAGGCATTGCCCATGCCTAACTACACAAAGATCTTTTTTCCCTCAGCTGGGAACACAGAAAATACTGAATTCGAAAAGCTTATTATTTGAGTGTATTTGGCGTCCAGCCCTCCTTTCAAGCCCAAACCAGCATCTTTGCATCACCAGTGTCCCCAAACCAATTTGATAAATAAATTTTGATAAATCGCTTTGAGCAATAAAGCTCAGTCACACTCTGTTCTTTTTCTTTTTGCACCCCTTCCTAGACAGGTGAGAGTCAGCAAGTGCTGTTGGATCTCCCCTTGAGTTGTGGGTTTTATTTGCTCCCAGGGTGAAGGTGCTTGCTCTGCTAAAGAGTGGTGCTCAGGAGGCATTTAAACCCCTTGGAAGCTCTGTAGCTGAACAGGTAACCCCAGTGATGTCTGCAAAGCTGATCCTCCCCACTGTGCCTGGTGATAAGGCACAGCTTGAATCTTCAAATGCCACCGGGAGGATGATCAATCTCAATCCAGTCCACATTCTCCCCCCCCCAGACGACTTCTGCTGAGGAAGAGAGGAAAACATAAAAGCTGTGGCTTGAGGGCATGAGAATTGGGAAGTTGGTGGAGTTAAAAATCAATCATGACCCACAACAAAGGGCTTGCAACTCCATCTCAGGCAGTGTTACTGCTGTGCCATCCCAAAAGCAAGGGAAAAACCATAAATGCAGACACAAGCAAAGATGGAAACTTTTGTGTTCTTATTATTACCCTCAGTGGAGGGAAAACTGCTTATTCTATCCACTTACCAGGCAAAGTGAAGTTAAAATAAAATAGGGGGGGATCCTGCTTATCTGATGTTTGCAGCGATGCTGTGCACATGATATACAGCAAGGAACTGACACAACACAAAGTAAAATCTTACATTAATCCCCAAGAAACATTTTACAGACCTGAACACAAGGTGCTGTGGCTTTTATTTGAGGAGGATTTATTTCGAGGGATTTTTTGGGTTTTTTTACTAGTTTCAGCAAATGGAATATTTCCAGGAATGTACCTAATTCTGTTGCTTTCCTGAAAGGGAGCAAGACTTAATGTTGTAAGGCTGGGTTGTTGTTTTTTTCACCCAGATTCTCTCAGAATTCTTCTTTCCTTTCCTGAGGTTTTCCATCACATGTGAAAAATGCTTGCACCTGTATAACACTGAGATCTGATCCTGTGAAGCAGACACTTTAAATATAGGATTAAAAATCCGTATTTTGGCGTGCTTCGTGTCAAAATGTATTTCTGGGTAAGCAATGCTTCAATCCATGCACTCAGTGCTTTGCACTGAAATCAGGGCAGTGATTAAGTGCCTCCCTGGTCCTTAAGTGCTTGGAGAAAGGCTTGGAAGGTTTAAAATTAGGTGTGAATTCTTACAGGGAGGTTAATTTAGCTGATGTTGTTTAAAATAAGACGAGAAACCCTGTTGCTCTTACTGATTGCCCGGCCTCGGAGTTAAAGCCTTCAAAAGCAGTGATGAAAATGCCCTTATTTCAGACTTGGTGGTGCCTTATACCTTCCTGACTTTAAAACCATAAAGTCATTTTCCTTCCTTATTGTGTGTTCCTCCCCTGGCTTTTATTTTCCTCCTCATTTTGGCACATCCCACATATTTTGTTATCTGATACGGAGATTCCCAGTTATCTATGAACTCTTTTTCCAGGTTTTGGAGCTGTGAGTCTCCCCTTTGCAAGAGCTTTCTTTCTTCTCTAGCATTTTTGAGACTGAAGGCAAAAATGACAGATATTGTTACACCCATAATACACAAAAAATGCAAAAAAAAAAAGTTGTTGCCAGGGGTGCTTTCCCCTAAGTTATAGATTCCTTCAGAATCAAGTGTTCTAGCACTAGCTAGGGAAAGAAAGAAATAGCTCTGGGAAAGAAGGAGAAGACGTCTGAGTTTTCAATTAAGCTGCTTTTTAATGAAATGCAATTGGAAAACGTGGAAAATCTCTCCTCTTTGTTTTATACCAGAGCAGAGGCTTCAGGTCTGTTGTGTGCTCCAGCTCTGCTCTTTGCAAGGTGATTTATTGGTGTCCACTTTGTCTGTAACATCAGGAGCCTGGCTGAGTAAATTAGAACTGACTTTATTCATTTATTTATTTATTTGGTCTGGGGACCAACAAGATAAATTCACCAAACAAAACTAATCTGAATTTTTGCAGGGTAGTGCAGCTTGATGTTGCTTCACATTATTTCTCTCTTTGTGTATATATCTTACTATACATATATATAAGACTTTATAAGAGTTGTAGCAATTTCTCCCAGCTGGGAAAAAGAGATTTCCCTAAGTTCATACATCTAATTTTTTTCCCCCAAGTCCAACTGAACTTTTCCAAAGAACAGCATTACCTGCAGATCTAGAAATCTGTTCTTTGAGCTGTCACTTGCAGAGGTTTTATTTCAGGATGATGAAAAAGTACACATGCTTTCCTCCTGCACATGTGCTTTACATCTCTTGCATTGCCTCTCAAATCAAACACCGAAATGCATTTGGAGAATTTCACAGTGGAAATGCAAACCACAACTTTTGTTGTCAGTTCAATTCTGAGGTTAAAATAGGTATTTAATTAATTTCTTCCCTGAAGTCGGGCTTTGAAATGGCACCCAAATAAAATGATTCATTTTATCTGCTCTGATTTTTTCAGCAACAATGAAATGTGTTGGGGAACTCCTCTGTAATTTGCCTTTTTTATGTGGAGAATTTAATTGATTTTTGCAATTATAAGGTTGGAAAGATGTGAGCAGTGTTTGTACACAAACCTGTGAGAGTGGAAGCGGAGGGAGATGATACTGCACAAAATCAATCATCCTTCAGTGCCATTTCACTGCTCTTAGCTCAGTCCTGGAATTTGCTGAATCCCTGGTTGTCCTAGTTTGGAGAACAGGTATCTTGTAAGAAAGGCAGAGCCTGTTTTTGAAATGGAGAATGTAAACCCCCTCCCTCCAAATTATTATAATTTTGAAATTAAGGGGCTCTCAGGCAAAGATATGGGAATTAGGAATAACAGTTCTTTACTAGGGAAATTCAAATAGAAATACAGTACTACAGAGAACAAACCCCAAACACTGACACAGTCAGAATACAACCTGACACCCCATCAGTCAGCCAGGGTGTTGGTAGCAGTCCCATTAAATGGTGGCTGCATCCTCCTGCAGTGACAGATGTGCTTCAGTTGAAGCAGTGCTCTTGTAGAAGGTGCAGTTTCCCTTCAGAGTCCAGTGGTGTGATGTGGAGAAGTCCGGTTTCCCTCTGGAGTCCAGTGGAGAAAAGGCTACTTTAGCATCCCAAAACCTCTGTTTTTGTCTTGGTAAGAAATGTTGGGCTCTTTTTTCTGGCTAGAGCATCTCCCAATGAGATGAAGTAATTTTATCAGTCCCACAGTGGGACTCACTGGGCCAGTAGCAGAAGAAAACTCCCTCGAGGAAGGATGGGTTGTGAAAAGATAAAGAACACTGCCCCACCTGGTTTCAATGGATGGCCCATTAGCAGAATATCTCCCACAGAGATCAGGATCACTGCCCCCACCCTCAACAGATGGTGATAGAACAGATACCTTTTATCACATCCTGTACTATAACCCAAGACACTGGTGAATAACCCTCTCCCTGGGATGATGTGCTCAGTATTGCCATGTGAACTCGGGGTATTGTGTGAATTTATACCCAGTTAATTCAGCAGAAATTATTTACTGAACTGCCAGTACTAAGAAAAGAAACCCTTGCAAGGTCTTTGGGTCCTCTGTGAATAATTCCACTGCTGTTCTGCCATCACTTTTGGTGGTGTTCTGCACCAGATGGTACAGTGGGCACAACAGAAAAGAAATCAAAAAGAGAGGACAAGCCTCAGGGGGCTGTGTACAACCTTGATGCTTTAGTGAAGCAAAGTAATCTGTCTTTAAGAGAAATACTTTTTTAATTGCATTATACTGGACTGAAATTTGTTAATATCTGATATCCTATGTGCTGGGAATAGCCAGTGAAGGAGTTGCAGCCTTTCCCAGATGGGATTTCAGGGGATGTTCTGAGGCTCATTTCCTCAAGGAGAAGTAGCATGAGATGAGAAAGAATTCTGTAAGTGTTCTTAAAGATCCATGAGAAGACAACTTTTTTTATTTTAATATGAAGTCAGTGCCTTATGGTAAATGGCAGAAGAAAATCCCAGATTCCCTGCAAATCAGGAAGATTTTTCCTCTGGAACAGCCCCTGTTTGCCATCAGGCAGGCTCATTTGTGGCACAGTGCTCTTTGTGGGAAGCAAGTTTCATGGACGTGAGAGTAGGCATCATCCAGTGGCTGCAGTCCTGGCTCTCAGCCTTTGTTTTCTACCAAGTATTCCTGGAGTACCCAAGACTGAGATGTACAGGTGCTGTAGCAAATCGGAGGTGCAGTCAGTAGTTGGGGTGTTTTGATAAAAAAAGGGAAGTGTGAGCTGCAAACTTTCCTTTTTACAGCCACACTGCATGTTACCTTTCCTAAAAGCATATCCTGATTCTCCTGACTGGTGGCCCAGTTTGGGATCCAAGAAAAACAGATAGGAAAAGGAAGGGATGTCATGGAAAAACATGAGGAAAAGGAGGAGCTGCCTGGTGTGATTTCAGATTGCATGGATTCTGTTTTTACCATGATGCTTTCAGCTTTTTGTTGTGTGAAACAATACAGCATCAGGGGAAGAACTTTGGGAAAGAAGCATCAATCTGACAGCAGGGGAGTGTGCACTGGCATCCCAGGTGGTCAGCTCTGTTGGTAAACAGGATGCAAAGAGGATAGAAAAGAAAGTAATTCTGGCACCATAATTTCTGCTTCTCCCATTACAAAGAAATTACCAACAAGATGTGTTTAGAAATAAAAAGCAACCAGTTGTGTAATACTGCTAGAAAGTACCTGGAGGAAGGATCATGATAGAATCAAACTATCACAAAGAAAAGCAATCGTGGAAAAATAATTTTGGTGCTTTTCTTACTCAAATACAGGTATGTGGAAGAACATCACAGCATGACAATGAGGTGATACTTGTCATTTGTGTGACAGAGACAAATTAGAATCCAGCCATCTCAGGGTGGGAACGATTTTCTTGAAAATTAATGACTTGATTAGAAGGAGAAATGAAGCTTCTTCAAGGGGACATGCAAATAAAGGAGGAATCACTAAAACTGTCACCCGCTGTAAAGTGAACATTACACAAAGAAAGATTGGTGGGATAGTCTACAAAGACAAATTTGATGTGATATTAATCATGCAGCACCAGTGGGTGCAGAGAGGAGAGGGAGAGGGAGGATCAAGCATGGCAAGAGTGTGATTTAGAGAGGTGCTTCCTGCTGAATATCCCATTCCCAGGGTGGCTACATCCTCTGCACCCCCAGACTGGAGTTGCCCTGTATTTTTCTGAGGTGTGCCTTAGGTTTTCTTAGATTTTCACTGACTCCAAATAACCGGTAAGATGTGTATTGTTCTGTTCTCTCCTTTCTGTGGCTGTGGACAGTCACAGGCCTTTCAGCCTGATGTGGGTAACACAATGGAACCCAAAGCTGTTAATCAAACACTCTTTTCTCTGGTGCAGCATACCCATGGAAAGGAGACTGTGAAAAACACGTTTTACTGTTTTGGTAAAATTTAAAAGGTTTAATAAAAAGACAATAGGAGACAAACATAAAGTAAAGGGTTAAAATGGCTGGGTGCTCGGTAAGCTGTTAAGAGTACATGGTTGCTTTGGGAATGTTTTTTTTAAGTATGCTTTATAATACATTAACTTGTTGCATATTTATTGTTTTTTATGTTTAGTTAAATTTTTTTGGGAACTATTTAGTATGGTTATTTTTTGGGTTTGTTTTTTTTAGAGCATGTGTGTTTTTTGGTTTGTGGTTTTATTTTTTTTTTATTGCTTTTTTGGGTGGTGGTTTTGGCTTTTTGTAGTTGGTGAGTGTTGATAACTGTTATGTTAGTAGTAGGTTTTTTACAGGCCTGTTTACAGGCTGTTATTTTAATTAAGTGGGTAGTTTAAGCATATTATTTTTAAAAAAAAGTTTAACTTTTGTTATTAGAAGAAAAGAAACCTACATTTATACAGAAAAGCTATTTTAACATTTTACATGTAGTATTTATTCTAATAGTTGCAAAAAGCCAACAATATGTTATGTACTTATAACAGAAACTGACACCCAACCAGTTCTCTTAATTTTGTCAAATTTCAGTTTGATGGAAATCTGGCATTGTCAACTGAGGGATCTTGCTGAGACCTAAGAGAAAATGAAAATCTTAAACTATGCCCTAGCTGCACCTGACAAAAGCAGGTATGAAGATGAGCTGGAAAACTCATAATGATTTCTGTGATTTCTGTTTCTCTGGCTGCTGAACATCAGCACCAGTGGCATTGAGGCAGCAGTGCACTCTCCAGGTGGTGGTGCCAGGGACAAGCAGGATGCATTTCTGCTGCTGGGAAGCAAGATTTTTGGCCCATGTGTCTGCAGGCTCTGCCAGAAGCCCTGGAACAGTTTTCATACTTCCAGACATATTTTTACAACAATATGGCTCAGATTTTATAAATTATAAGCAAAGTGTGTTACTGAGTATAGATTTTTCTCTGGGAGGCAGGATTCTGCTCAGGCAGGATTTGTGGCAACTCAGGGGCAGGAGCCACTTGTTTTCATTTCCAGTGTTCTCCCACATGTCCTTGGTGTGCCTGCTTTAGAAAATGCCCGTTCTGCTGTTGGTAAGTAGTCTTGGTTTTCTAGCGCCATCACACCTGTATGATAACAATTTCCAAATATAATCCCTCCAGGCGTTACCACCTGGAATTTCCTCTGCCTGCAACAAGGCTGGGATATGTTCTTTTTTTTGCTGGTCCATAAAGGGCATTTATTTTCCTGAGATCGGGGAGATGGCTTCCTGCAAAGCCACAAGAAACCTTGTGCAAATCAACATTATCACGTGTGTGCAGTTTTCACACTGAGTGTCGTGGGCTGCCTAACTTGCCTTGCACAGATGCCCTCACATGTTCACATTTAGCATGCTGGGTTTCTGTGCCTTTTCATGCTCTCTAAACATGATCCTATGCAGTCACATCATGCTTTGTTCCCTTGTTTTTGAGATGACACCAGCCTGGCAAAGACCCTGCTAATAGCAGCTCGATTCATTTCTCTACCTAAGAATCTCTCTTGATTTCCAACAGAAAGTTTTGAAGCCTCCACCTTTTCTGCTGTTGTTTGAAAGGAATCACTTGCTCTGTCTCCTTATTACCCGTGTATATTTAAGCACAAATTGCATCTGACACTAATGAAGGTGGAGGCACTCAGATGCAGCCCCCCTTGCGGGGAGCGTGGCCAATAAACCTGCCGTGACTGGCAGTTGTTCTGACCACTTTAGACAACAGCAATTTCATAAAGTGTCCTTCCTCTTCTCCTTGGCGAGGAGGGGACAGCCAGGCCCCCTCTGAAGCATCCAGGTGAGCACACAGCTGGCACCCAGCTTTTTTTCTTGCCTCCTATTTGTAATCACAGACTTCAACCCCACCCTCTCCTAAAAATATAAAGGGATTTTATAGTATCTCAGTGGTTTTATAATACCCCAGCGATGTGCTCCGGAGGTATTTGACCAAATATTATCAAAACTCTGCAAGGGCTAATAATCCTGGAGGCAGTGCGACGCCTCCCTGTGACACTGAAATAATTTGGTGATTTTACAGCACATTTGAAATTTGGCATTGTTCAGCCGCTCAGTTTCCATTAACTTCGCCTGGAATTTCTTCTGTCCGTGCGCACCAGAAAAAGTGTCAAGTTTCTCCTTCATGCTCCAGAACGCCACCTGAATCCCAATTGTGCTGCAGCTAATTGTTATTAATTAAGCTGTTCCTAGCAGTCCGAGCTGGATTGTGCTTTTCTCTGGATGTAATGAAAAGCGAAGGCATTTAGCACGCACGGTGTGGTGGGGGAAGAACAACAGAGCCCTGCTCCTGGGAATGTGTCTGCACCCTCTGAGATGCTTTTGGGGAGGGTCTGGGTGTTTTTAAGGATGGGAGCACAGGCTTGTTCCCACCAGAGGAGCTGTGCTGACCTTGGCTAGCGTTTCCCCATCGCAGCCAGGCAGCTCCAAGGACGTTTTTCCAGCGGGTGAATTTGCACGGCCGCACGTGCTCCTGCATCACTTAAAGCACAAGGACTTGGCCAGAGCCCCCTGGGCAAGGTTTTGCCAGGAATCATATGGCAGGTGCCCTGTGCTCCCCCTCCTGCCTCCCCCTGCTCTCCCAGGTCAGGATTGTGGAGTGCAGTGAGCGAGAGGATTGGATTCATGAAGTGGGGACACCAAGAGCAGTGTCCTGGCAGGGGGAAAATTGGGAAAATTGGGAAAATTGCTTCCTGGCTTTTCTTCTCAGGCTGCTGAGGAACATGCCTGCTGCCCTCTGCCTGGCTCGGAGCAGTGAGACAGCTGGAATTCACCTGTCTTCATCCATATTTGCTTGTTAAAATGAAGTCAGGTGAGGAGGGCTTTGGGCAGAAACGCTGTCATGTTCAGTGAGAGGCAGCTGCTTTTGGTCTCTGGGAACGTGTCCTCCACGTCTCCAGAAAAATGCAGCCTGCCCTTTGTGGTGTGTTCTCCTTTTGTCCCCCTTGCCTTGCATGAAGAACCAGAAAACAGATGGTTTTGGCAGTCACTGCGGGCTGTTGTTCTAACAGTGAGATAATGGTTACCCTGTGCAGGATAAGAGGTCAGGAATAGTCTTGGGACTCCTCCAAGTCCAAAAGGATGGGGAATGGCTCGTGTGCAGACCTCAGAAATAAGCCCAAGTGCACAGTCTGGTGGTTGTTTCAGACTGCTCACTGAATGCCTTGCTGGGAGCAGGTTGGAAAGGGAATCCCTGGGAGAAACATCATGGATGGGTGAGGTGGGAATCTTCTGCACCAAGCTTAGTATCAGAGAGATTTTCTCCTTTCATCGTCTCCACTGAACTGAAGCTTTGATCATGTCCTCCTGGTGCTGCCACCACTTTTCTGGGAGTAGCTACAGAGTTTTATAAATGGCATTGCATTTCTTCCATCCCAACGAACTCCTTGGCATTATGCTGTCACACCTCTGTTCTCATGCTGGCAGTGTTGGCAGAAAAATGACCAAATCTCAGAGAGCAGCCTGGGCTGGGAGCTGGGAAGTCAGTGAAAGGCTTTATGATTGTTTGCAGGGTAAAACCCCTCACCCTGTGCTTATAACTCCCTCCCAGGACTGCTATTCGTGCCTCCTGTGATAAACTGGTCCTGCTGTTGCTGAGTGGAGGATTCTAAACTAATGGTGCTTCTGCTCCCGGGATTTACCATTTGGAAGATACTTTATTGCTATCTTGTGACATTTCCCTGCACTTTTATGCTCATTTATATAACTGGTTTCTTTGATTTACGGCAGGTTTTCTTCATGTATAACAATGCCATAAATTGCACAGCTCTCCTTTAAGTGGTTATGAATGTGAGATGTTCAGTAAACTGTGGCATGGGTGAAAGGGCAGATGCCTTTTGAAGAGGCTTTTGACCCCAATCCCAAATAAAATAACCTGTTCTCTCAAAAGAAATCAGAAGCAAGTTAGTGTAGTCTGGTTTTTTACTAGCCAGCTGGTTGTGGGTTTTTTTTTGAAGTGCAAAATATAAGTTATTCATGTAGATAAAGGAATACATGGGGCCAAACCCACAGAGTGGTGATGTTGGTGTGGTGATCCCTGGAGCTCTGTTTTCCAGGGTCTGCAGAGGCTTCCTGAAGCAGCAAATTAATATTGTTCTTTCAATAAACCTTTCTCTTCCCTTTCTGTTTGAGAACCTGCTATTTCAGATGTTGCTATTTTTCAAGACCCTCAAATAAGCTCATATTTCCAAGGAGTGTTCAGTGGCTATCAGGGATCCAAAGCCTATCAAAGCCACTGGTCAGCCTGTGAAATGGAGACCTTGGGGTTTTGATTGTGTTGGCATCTTGCTTTGAAGAGGAAGAGGAGCAGCACATTTAAAAATTGCTTTCTGAGTTCAGCTGTCAGAGAAGCTCTCTGTTGACCTTTACAAATTGATACCATCACAATGAATGGACAGAAGTTTAAGGGCAGTCTCTGGGCTGGGGAGGTGGGAATGAACCCAAACCTTTATAAAATATATATGGAGAGCATTTTGAAAAGCCCAACAGAAATAACAGCAAGTATTGACAGGGGGTATGAATTTGAACAAACTGTTCTATGAAGAATTTATAATACCTGATTCCAAATGTGGTTGGCTAGAACTTAGCTATTGAGGTGATTTCTGGAAGCATATAGAACTAAGAAAAACAAATAAATATGCCTTAGGTGTGTACAGTGCAGCAATAGGTGGGGTGAGGGAAGCAATTAGAGATGCTGGAGTTGCTTTGCAGGATTCAGTTGCAGGGAAACTGTGCTTGAGGTGCAGCATGGACTCCCCCATGCTCCCTCCAGCCTTGGGAGGCAAAACCATTTACAAAGACTCAGGAGGAGTTGTGTGGAGAGGGACAAGCCAGCCTGTGATTTCAGCTGCTGCCTGGCTAATTTTTAAAGAATCTGTGGGATACACCGAGGAACTCCTGGAACACAAAACAGCTGGGCGTCCTCCCTCTCCAGGTGAACCAGGCAGGAGCTTCAGTGCTGCAGGAGCTTGCCCTGAATATTCTGCTCGTGTACAGTGAGGTTATCAGCACACCAGGGATGTGTGTGCACAAGAGGCTGCCTTCACACTGGGCTGCATGTTCTTATGCACAGCACATAGAAGGAAAAAAAAAACAAACTGGTTTTGGCTAGATTTTATTTACTGAAAGTTTGTTTTTCCTGCCTATAAACTGCTATCTGAAAGCACCTGTTTGGATAAAACATATGGGGTTTGTTACTTAGTGCAGCCATGGGCAATTAGGCAAAAAAACCTTTGGTGTAAGGAAACCTTGTGTAAGAGAGCACATTAATTTTTTGACTTGATGACCATAACACATATGACCCCCACAGACTCTCTGTTCCTAGCCCAGCACATTTTGGCTCTAGACAAGGTGTGGTGTCCACCTGGGGGCCTCAGCAGAGCCCCTGCCTTCCCCTCATCTGCAGTATTTCGAAATCTCAGTAATTGCCATTTCAGCTGTCTGATGTGAGCTGGATTCTCCTGCCTGCTTGACAAGGTTACGGTGTTGCTCGAGAAGCTGTTATTTTCATTAATGAAAAATAAACTGCATTCAGTCTCAGCTCAATAGAAATGTGTGCATTGGCTAAAACAGGGTGTTTCTGTCATCAGGTTCTCCTGCACTGCACAGTCACCTTGAAGCACTTGGGCAAAGCAGCTCCCAAGTGTTGGGTCTGTTCCTGCTTGGTAATGGGGACACCCAAACCCTGTATTGGCCTTTTCAGATGTGTCCCATGAGACACTGCTTTCCTTTAACTCCCAACTGTTCTTCCAGGGACTGTTGCCAAAAGTTGGGGAGGTTGTTCTCACCCAAGCACTCCTTTTCTTTAAGCAAATCTCACAGCTACTTTAGTCATTTCATTAGGCGGTATTTGGGTTGTGTGGTAATTACTGATGTAACCGGGAAGATTTCTGTGGGTGATCTTGGGGAAACACCTTTTCCATGTCACAAGTGGCTTGTGCTTAAGCTGTAAGGAGGCTCCTCTCTGTGTGCTTTAGTGGTGACTAATTACCCGTGTTACAGCAGGGACATAAAAGCACCTGTCCCACCTACCCACCCCGAGCTGCATCTCTTACATAAATGATGCCAGTGGGGAGCATCTGAGGGCCTGGGAGTATTTTGCCAAGGCATTTTCAAGACTGTGCAGGCAGCAATCCTGTTCCTATCATGCTCCCCCTGGACTTCCCAGGCGGGAGCTGAAGGAAGGCGCTCCCCTGCGCACGCACAAGCTCCGTGTGTTTGCACAACGTTAATTAAAATGCATTTAAGTGGAGTGAGGGAGTGCTGGCAGTGTTTTGGGGGCCCTCTAGGGAAGGGAGAAGGAGGGAGGGAAGTGGGCAGGCCTGAGGCTGTTGTGATTCCACAGGAGCTGCCAGGGAATGAATGCAGCCACTGCCACAGCGCCAGGGTAGTGCTCTGTGCCTGCTCAGCATCCCTGGGGGGAAAGAGCCCTTTGGGTCCCAGCAAAGCAGCCCGGCTTGGCTGGGAAATTATTTTGGTCCAAGCTCACAGCAGGTGTTACAGGCATCCTTTCCAAATTGAAAGACCAGACCAAGTGCCCGGTCCCACCTGTGGATGTGCTCCCCTGGTGCTTGTGGGTTTGTGCTCCATCATCTTCTCTCCTTCCCTTGGCACTGAAAAATCAATCTCACTGCAGGGACCTGTAGAGATTTCCACTGCTTTGCCCGGCCAGGGAGCCAGGATGCTCTGTGGTGCAGAGGTGGAGGGACTGGTGGAGCCAGGCTGGCACTGCTGCTGCACTGGAGCAGGACTTCACTGGAGAAGAGTGAGGACTGGAAAGAAGGGAGAGTGATATTTGGACACTCTTAGGCCTCCAGCTTGGCACTTGGAAGAACATATGGCCTTGCATTACAGTCATTTATCTGTAGGCTCATGAGTCTTAGAAGGTATTGGTAATGTTCTGTACTTTTGTGCTGTAGGGGAGAACTTTGGTTTATGTCATTGAGAGTTAATCAAACAATTATTCTTGGGTGCTGACTAGTGTAGGAAGAGTTAGTCTGTAATGTTCTTCAGCAGCAACAGGGAGGATGATTCCTCTGCCTGATAGATCCAACCATCAACATTTGCATGGAATAACTTGCACTCTGGAGTTGATTTCCTTGGGGAGGAAGCATAGGTCAGCTGGAAAACGTATACTGGTGATGTTTCTTCTGTACTGGGAGGCCCAGTAAGCCTGGTAAAGGGAGAAGGTCCTGCCAGTGCTAAGGAGCTGGAGGGCAGAGGAGACCAGCATTGTATTTCAGACCTGCTTGAAAATGAGTTTGTTGTGGCCTTACCTGAGCTAAGGCAGGTGATGGGAGCAGAAACCACTAAAATCTTCCTGAGATAACGTCTGCTAATTGCTTGTTGGGGTTATGCACTTCATTGGGACGTAGCTAGCAAATGCTGGAGGTATTTTGACAAACAATGTAATTTTTTGCATCTGGTATGAAAACCCCACAGTCTTCCTAAGCTACCCCGCTGCATGAGTGGCTGTAAAAAAAATATTTTAATTTAAAATGTGTTCCATGCTGGTAATTTGCCTGTTTGACCACTAGAACCATGAGCATCTCCTCAAAGCCATCCTGATGGGGGTGGTGAGTGCCACGTGTCACCCCCATGTCACCCTCTGCTTCCCCACCAGCTTGGAGGCTTATCTGCTGCCTCCTTGTCAGAGTGAGTGCTTCCAGATTCACAGCAAGACCTCAAGGAGAGACAGATGATAGAGCAGATGGCAGATGACTAATTTGGCAAAGTTAGATGAGTGGAAATTGTTTGCTTTAATTGCTTGTCAAGTCCAGTACCTACATTATAGTTAAGAAGCGACTATTTACCCTCAAACAGAACAAAATGAGGAAAGGAGGGGGGTGTGTATCTGTGTGTGTGTGAAGAGTAGGGAGAAAAAGTGCAGAAGTATACAGAGAAAAAAATTTGGCACCAAGGCTTGAGGCAGAAGAACCATTGGTAAAACTTCTTGTATTAATTTCTGCCTTTTTTTTAGTCGTAGATGTGTGATATATGTCCTGCACAACATTATTCCTATACTTTCCAGTTGCTGTGCCATATTATAGATGTGACATAACTAAAAAAGAAACAATGCTGGAAATACTGGCATGAAACAAGCTGGTGATGATGGCTTGACATGGTCAGTGCAAGTGAAAAGCCTTGAAATGTTGCTGTATAAATTTGGTCAGCATTTTGATGGTGTTTTTTGGTTGGTATCAGCAGGAAGGCACATCAGTAAAATGTGCTGTGTAGCATCCACCAAAGGGATTTTGCAGCGTTTGGCACAAGGAGAGGGTTCCATCAGCTCAGAAAAGTGTTATCACACAGAGCTAATCCTTCTTGATGGAGTCACAGTCACTCTCTACTGTGCCCAGCTGTTTCTGTTCATAAAATTGGGAATGAGCTCCCATTTTAAGTGGCTTGGGATCAGCCTCTCTTGGAGGTGGGACCAGGCTAACACACATCCCTGCAACTTTTCAGGAAGTGCTGGAAAGCTTTTACAAAGATGTATGAAATTATATTTGAGAATTTTAATGACCAAATTTCAGGAAATCGATGCTTTTTTTGCTCCCTGGAACTATCCAACCTAGGGACCACTTTCCCATTCCCAGAGAAGAAATGCTCTGGGGGAAGTGTCTGTAGTGCCTGTACTGTGTCACCTCATCCCAGTGACAGCCTGGAGGGCTAAGCAGCAGCTGGGTGGCCATGCTGGGCTCCTCTAGTGGCCATGTGGCTGGCCAGGGGCTCATGGCACTGGAGTTGATTGCGTGCCACTGGATTCAAATGGGATGATAATTTCCTGGTGTAGAGCAGGAAGGGAAACACTTGTGGCAGCTGAGCTTTTAATTAGGAGTGCAGAGAAAATTGGGCTCTCCTTCATTACAGTCTCCCACCTAGGGAAAGAAAGAAATTCTACAGCACTCTCCCCAAGCACTGCGTTTGCAGGAAAGTGGCTGGTGACCTCCAGGAGGGTTTTGCCTTCTCACGGGAAACATCTGCCAGACTCTAAGTGCAGACAGCCCTCGCTTCATTAGGACGTGCTTAATTGCAAGAAATTTCAGGGCTTTTGCAGCTCATTCAAGGAGAACTGTAAAATAATAATGAAAGGATTAAAAGTGTGTTTCCCCTTCCTACGTGCCTACGTGACAGGGGGCTCAGTGTTGCAGAAAGAAGTGAATGGGGATTGCTGCAGCATCGCTGTTCCTTGAGTATTCCCCTCATCTGGGGGTCTTAAAAAAATTACCACGAGTGTTTGCAGTTATTAATAAACAGTTCTGTTAGCTGCCTTTCAAGAAACCCTGATAATGGTGCTGTCGGTAAAAATGCAGCTGATTAAGTAAATAAGTGGGAAGTGCAGGAGAAGAATGTGTTGGAAAGAGAGAATGGCTGTTGTTGGGCTCATCTTTTCTGGGCTGAAGGAATGTGTGACTGTTCTTTTTGTAAAGACATTTCTCAAACCAGTAAGTCCAAGAATTTAAGCCTCCCTCTATGTTTCTGGCCCCCCTGACAAACTGATTGACAAATTGTGCTGCCTTCAGGCAGAGGCTGGTGCAGGGCAAGTGCACTGCTCTCCTGCATGCTTGCCAAAGAGATAATAATAAATGTTGTATGATTCAGAGGAAAATATATTCAGATGCTTGAGATAACTCCCTTGGAGTTAGTGATGAGGATGCCTCATCACTGCTTCTTTGAGTGTGCTTTGGGAGAGGAGTGAGGCACCATGATTTCAGGTGGTGCAGATGATGGATTCCATTCTTTAGCACTCCAGATGCAGGCTGATCTGGAGAGAAGAAATGAAACAAGTCGATCTCCTTCCAAAAGTTGAGCTGGGAGGATTATAAAATCCATTAGTATTAGGAGAAGCAGAACTAGATGGAGGCAAGTGTGATTTCTTAATTTAACATATAGATTTATCATCAACAGAGCAAAGCCAAATAATGTGCTAAAAACAGAATCTAATGGACTTTTAAATTTCTCCATTATTTGCCACCTTTAAGAGAACATGTCAATGATTTGGCTATTTTATGAAAAAATGTCAGTGGAAAATTAATTTCCAAGTCGTGTGTATGAATATTGATGAAAAGCATAATTTAATTTCAATACAGATGATTATTGCTGTCGTAATTTGGGCCATTAGGAGCTGAAACTCTTGTCACTTTAGGTAGCTGGTAATAAGTAAACAACTGGATGTGAAGTGTGAATGTGTGAGTAATGCCTAAAACCCATTTTTTTGGGATGACCAAGCAGTGCTCTGCTCCAGCACCCACCCAAAAATCCCCCATGACTAGGGTGGAGGTGAGAAATAGCTGTTGCTGTCACTGCTGAGTTGGGATTTCCCAGGTGGAAGAGCCACGTCCTTGAGCTTTGGGATAACCTTAGTGGTGGGTGACTCTGCACAGGAGCAATCTGAGGGCTTGAGGAGTATGAATATTTTTTATTAACCAGCAGAAGGAGCAGTTAAAGCACACAGTCTTGATTTTCTTTTATTCTTTTTTTCTGCTCATCCATTTCTGGGCCTATATTAAACACATCTAACAATATACAACAAAGTGCTTTGAGGAGGGTTCATGAAATACAGATGATGGTGGCTTTGCATGGCATGACAAGGAAATGCATTTTGTTGTGCTTGTGTTTCTGCCTGCATACAGCTGGAACATCCCTGTAAATACATATTATTTTGGCACTTAAAGAGCTGCTACAGCACATAGATGCCTGTTGCTGTTCCAGGAGAGGAGCAGGAGGTGACTGGGATGTGTTCCTGCTCTGGGACAGAGAGAATCTCGAGTGATTCCTGCTCAGCTCCCACTTCCCACACTGTTAGTTTCACGCTTTTTAACTACCTTGGCAAATTAGACCTACAACAAATTATTTCTGCCCTGGAATGGGTGAGAATTGCCTCCTATGGTTCAAAATGGGGCATAAAACTTGTTAAGTAGCAGCTCACAGTGCTTTTGGCCTGTGTCCCTCCCAGGTTTGGCTCCCTGGTGTCACTGGGCCACCAGGAGCACCTTGGTGATTGTCTATGGCAATGAACAAATGGAATGCCTTTTTACCCTGTTAGTTGTTATTTACCTTGAAAAACCTGCCAAGAACTTATCTTTCTGTTTTAAAGGATTCTCTGCAAAGGAATGGGAGAGAAGTCCCAGTCCTCCCACTTGCAACTGAAGGACCTAACCTGCTTTTCTTAAATTCTGGCAGAGCTTCCTCTTTTTGTATTTTGAATATGACATAATTGTTAGGAGCATCAAAAGCATACATGGCAAAGCTAAGAAGGGAGAGATTAATGACTTACTGTAATAATGGATTATTAATGATCTATGATTATACCCACATTTCCTTTGTGACTTCAGCTTGTGCAGGTCAGAGCTTTCTCCTGCCCTAAGTTCTGTTTCTGCTGGTTGGGTGACAATGGAAAAAAATGTGCATTTCTGCACCCCTCAGTTGATGTAGGATAATCACTTTTGGTACATGACTTGATTGGAGGCAATCTGTGACCCATTTTTCGTTGAAGGAAACTTTTCCTTTTCAGATGGACATTAAGTGCTTGGAATTGCTGTGAGATAAATTTAAAGGATCAGCAAGATTTCTTCTAAATTAGCTTTAAAAGTGGTTTGGTTGTTGTTTTTTTTTTAATCCAAAGGAATTGATTACTAGCCACATCAAAAACATGGGAGTAGTTATTGCAGTGGTTTGGCTGTACAAAATTAATCTCAGTCAAATAAAACTCATATCCTGATTCACATCTGGGCTGGCTTCACCCCTGCCGAATCCTCTCGCAAGAACCAGCTCCAGGTGTTTCTGCCTCCTCACAGCAAACAAATGGCTGCATTAGCTTTCAGGAAACATTTAAGGGGTGTGCAACATGGAATATCAGTGTTGCAGGTTATAGCTTTATTCGCTGAGCTGCAGGAATTGTTTTCTGAGCTGTGTCAGTCCTTAGCACGGACTGCAGAACGGAATGGAAGGTATTTATTAGTCCTTGGGAGCCTTAGGTAAGCATAGCACTTACCTGGCTGGAAGTGTGATCAGCCTCATAATAGATACTGCTGTGTTTAAGGGAGAAACACACAAACCCATTTTGCAATTGCTAAGCAAGAAATTTTAGGTGTCCTGGCAGGCACAGGCATGTGTCTCCCTGGAGAGTTAGCACACGAGGGATTTTCTGAATAAAACTCTCTACATGAGCTAGGACAGGGCTTGGTATTTCAAAAAGAAAGATGTGCCCTCTCTTAGCTACAGTGCTTAATTCTTCAGTGTTCTCAGTCCACTAGAGCTTCATGAGGTCCCAATATGACCATACCTTTCCATCTTGGGCATCTCCCAAAACAGCTGTTGGAAATATTATGAAGAAAGTCATGCTTAGGTATGATGTAGGTTTTACAGAAAATTTAAAACTTGGAATGGTCATGCTTTTAAGTTAAGACTCAAAATGAGGTGGTTGATTCAATTTAAAACCTGCACAGTTTTGTTTTCCTTCGACGCAGTACAGTGAACATAGGTCGAATATTTCAAATTTTTAACTGTAGCGAGAACTTTGAAATTTTTCCAGCTCATAGAAAGAAATAATATTTCAGTATTTTCTATGGTGGGTAGACCCAATTTGGAGAAGCAGCCTTTTCAGTGGCCGTTCAGCCTTGGTCTGTGCTCTTAAGCCCCTGGAAACACAACCCAAAAAAATCTGATCAACCCTTCACAGAGGGACCACAGAGGAAACAGAGATTAGAACTGTTCCCATTATAATTGAGACCAAAAAAAAAAAAAAAAAAAAAAAAAAAAAAAAAAAAAAAAAAAAAAAAAAAAAAAAAAAAAAGGGGGTATAGGAAATGAACAGTAAATAATTGTAGTACTCTGAAACCTAATTACTTTTGGTATTTATAAAAAGAACCTGCATCATTCAGAAGAGTATATTTTAGCCAATTTTACTGATTATGCCTCCAGTCATGGAGAGTTTTGTTTGTATTGATCTGATCCAGAAGTGGGATTGGCTCCAGAAATGCCATTCTTGTCCTGATCTGCGTAATATAATGCCCATTTCGAAAGTTGAGGTGTACCCAGATTATTTTGCTCATGGATAAGAACATCCACAAGCTGTTGATTAAGAGGAAAAGTTGAGTGCATTGAAACAGGCAAAGCAAAACCAGCCCAGCCCCACACTTGAGCATTTAAGCATCACTGAGCAGGCTGAGCAATGTGTGAAAAGCTGATCATGTAAAATGCTGCTTCTGTATTTGTTTCTCCCTTCTTTTTTTTTGCCACTGCATGATGACACTGAGCTGAGCTGGGATTCTGTGGTGGATTTGGACTGGGCTTCAAAATGTAGAACAGAAGGGTGTTATATTAAAGGGTGTTCTTTGGAAACTGAATTAAGATGGTGTTTCCTGGCATATCTTCATTCAGCCGAGGGACTTGTGGACAGACAATGTGCTTTTTGTTGTTGTTTTTCTCCTATTTAATTGGGTAAAGCTGGGAAGAGTAGGGTTTTAAGGAAAGCGATGGAGAAAACAATGTTGGGTGTCAGTCTTCTGCTCAGATTGCTCTTGGCTTGTCCAAAATACTGTTCAGAGTAGTGAAAATGTTGAATTATGCAGGTCAGTTTGGATGCACAGGTCTCTCCAGCCTTGTGTCCTTCAGCCTGTGATGGGAGTGCCTCTGCCCAGTGTCTGATTCTGTCTTTGCTGGAACTGGTTTGCTGAGACCTGGGTTTAACCCTTTGAGTGCTGGGGTCAGACCTGCTCAGCCTTTTCGCTGCATTTCTGCCTTTCCAGCCTGTGCATTTGGTGGGAAATGCCAGCACTCCAGCCCATTTGGTGAGAGGTGTTTAAATTGCTGACATGATCACAGGCTGTATTTCCACTTTCCTATCCCTACTTCAAGTGTGACTCGCGTGAATCGTTTCAGATTTCTGCTGCAACTCCCTGCATCACTGTGTGCAGACTTTATTTCCTGATGTGCTCCAGTGCCCCTGTCCCAGCCTGTCCTAACTGCTTGTGCTGTTTTGTTTTTTTTTGCAGTGTGTGCTGGCACTGAGAACAAACTGAGCTCCCTGTCTGACCTGGAGCAGCAGTACCGTGCCCTGCGCAAGTACTATGAGAACTGTGAGGTGGTGATGGGCAACCTGGAGATCACCAGCATTGAGCACAACAGGGACCTCTCCTTCCTGAGGGTAAGCAGCTTGGGCTCTCCTTCCCTCTGCTTCTGTCTTTGGGGAGCAGCCTGGGCTCTCCTTCCCTCTGCTTCTGTCTTTGGGGAGCAGTGATGGGCTGGAAAACACCCAGGCATTTCTCCCAGCATGTGATGGAAGAGGATGATAAAATGCCAGGGATGTGCAGAGAACAAGAGCAATGTCACTGCTGTGACAATGAGTGTGAGTCATTTAGATTTATCCAGGAGCTGTGGCACTGGAAGGTGACACCTCAAGGTCTCTCACTTTGTGGTGCCAGGAGGTACAGGGCAGGTTAGGTGGAGTTTAGGAAGGCCAGAGAATGATGCAGATGAGCACTGGAGGACTGGAAAAGCTAATCCTGATAGATAAGGAGTGATTTATACTAAGCAAGGGAAGAACTCTGGGCAATGCTTGCGGAGCATTTAAGCAAAAGAAAAGAAGTGATTGCTGAATGAACATGAAACCTTCTTTGGGTCTGAGACTGGAACTATGAGCCTAACAATCTCCAGCATCCAGGGGAAGTCTGTGATAGATGAAGGCTGTACTGCTTTTGGGGAGCCTGGCCTGTGCATTCCCTCAGTCCTCTTTACATCAAATTTTGGATTTGTGAAGGAACAGTTCAGTGTGGTTTGCAGATACCCTTGGCAAGCACCAGAGAGAAAGGTGAACATCAAGTTCAAAGAACTTAAGGCCATCATTATTTGGTATTTTGCATTCTTTATGTTTAAAGAAACATCCCACTAAAGGAGGGATCCAGGTGGGCATCTGAGGATGCTGAGGATAATGTGGCTGAAATATGGAAGGTAGGTCTGAGCGTACAAAAGGCAGCCTGTGTCAGTGTGGTTGCACTCTCTCCATGGCACAGATAAGGGTTTACACTGCTCATATTCCTGTGAGGAATGACTGAGGGAGCTGGGGTTGTTCAGCCTGGAGAAAAGGAGACCCAGGGATGACCTTATCACTCTCAACAAGTAGCAACTGACAGAACCAGAGGACACGGCCTTAAGGTGCACCAAGGGAAATATAGGTTGGATTTTTGGAAAAACTTTTTCATGGAAAGAGTGATCAACTACTGGAATGCTTTGCCTGGAGAGGTGGTGGAGTCACCATCCCTGGATGTGTATTAAAAAAGACTGGATGTGGCACTCAGTGCCATGGTTTAGTTGAGGTGTCAGGGCATGGATTTGACTCGATGATCTTGGAGGTCTCTTCCAACCTGGTCATTCTGTGATTCTGTGAATATTGCTCGCCTGCAGCTCTCAGAAGTGCTGATGTCATGTTCCAGGATGTGTCTGTGTGCAGGGGGCACGTGGCAGGAGCGGTGGAGTTGAGATCCGGCAGCAGGAAGGGGTGGTGGGAGGCAACCCCAGCTGCTTGGGTTACACTCACTCCTTCCGCTGGCTGGCTGAGCTGAGTGCTTCATTTCAGCCTGGAAATCTGGGAACTTTCCACCTAGCAAAGGCAAAGCCAAGCAGCGGGTTTAGCTTTGCTTCACATCAAGTTTGTTGGGGATTTCACAGCCTTGCCACTCCATACATTGGCATATATTTACTCAAAGTGTACTCCAGGCTGCTGAGAGATCTGTGAGAAGAATTCAGCTACCAGACACGTCTGGAGTCAAGTTTGGGGTGCTAATTGCACTCAGACTAACAGATTGGCTGTTAATTTGAGTGACGAATGCCTCGGAAGTAAATGCTATCCATACATTTCACAGTTGTGACAGGTGGGGAAAACACATATGCTTTTGCTCTGAAATAGATACAGCCTTGGTGCAGCTGGACCAGCGTTCCCCATCGCCTTGGACAGGTGGCAGATCCTCCTCCTGTGAGGACAGGATCCCTGCTGGATCCCAGAAACCTGGGGGTTTTGAGCTTTCTGTGTGCTTTCTGGTGCTGACCCTCTGGAGAACACTGCTTTTGACCTTAGGCCTTGGAGAAGGCTTCCAAATTTGAATGATGGAGTTAAAATCATGGGTGTGTAATTAAATAGAACTGTGTGCTTTTGTATTGTGAAGGGTTTTAAATTTGAGTGTTTTATATATAGTAATAGGTATGGGACAAAATGGAGAATTTTAGGTAGTGTCTTTCATTGCTCATCTTCCTTGTTCTTCATGATTTCAGACAGTAGTTTTTTCGTTGGACAGTTAGTGGTGCACTGAGAGTCACAGGAGTTTGGTTATTGGGTCAAAAGTATAAATAGTTTAGGTGTTAATTCTCTATTGGACTGTTTAGCTTTAAGAGACCTTGTAGCAGCTGGATTTGTCTCCATTTGGTCACTTGTAGCTGGTAGCTAGAAGTGCTGCTGAACTTTCTGTGCTTTAGATAAGATTCAATAAAAAGCCAAGCCTGAACATGAGAAAATCTGTTTCCTTAGTGGATTTTTCAATCCTGGCTCTGAGTGAAGGCAGAAGAGACTGAAACAAGCCAGTAATGAAGTGGTGCAAAACTCCCACTGCTGTTACAGATCCCTGCTCTGACTGGGGCATCTCTGCAGTTTCAGATGCCTCCAGAAACCCCTGCCTGGGCCATGGTGGTGGCTCAAATTCATCACAGACAGTCCTTACACTTCAGCTTCCCTTCCTCCTTATGCTGCCCGCTGGGAGGCAGGGAGAGCAAATTACTTGGAAATTAGGAATTAGCGTTCCTCGCAGAGGGCTGCCATAAGCAGCATAAAATATTGGTGGGAAGAAGGCAGTAAAATCATCAAATGAGAACAAGAAGGAAAGGCCCTGTTCAGTAAATGAGGGTGGTTTGGTCACCTGTGCTTTTTGGTGGCAGCTACTATTGCTTTTTTATTAGTTTTATTACTTCTCTTACCTGCATCTGCTCCCTTGCAGATGTCTCAGCAAAAAAAGCAGGACTTGAAACAAAACTCAGCAAAGTGGAAGGCCTAGTTAGTATGATAAATTGTAGTCATTAAAGTCGAAAACCAAACAGAAGAGAACATGTTCTCGGTGAGGCAAATAAATAAATAAATGTTGGCACATTTACGCCGATAATTCGACATTCATTAGTCAGGCAGTATTACTCCTTTTATCATATTAAAAATGGCTTTAATGGCCACATGAAGGTGGCAGATGGGACATAGCTAAGAGAAAAGCTGTTTGTCTCTCTCAGTCTTAAATACGGTGAACTCATCATGTAACATCACGCTCCTTCAGCCTGCCCCAGTGTTTTGGTCTCTGTTGCAGTAATTGCCCTCTTCTTCCCCCAAAAATGAGGTTATCAGCTGTGGCTCTGTGTGCCCTCCTGCCCTCTCTGCAGTGCTCATCTTAGCTGGGCAGCTCCTTGCTGCAGGACAGAGGGAAGACCCAGTAAGCTGTAGGCATGCTGAGTCTTTTCATCATGCAGTAATAAACAAATAGCATAAATGAATTGAAGTGAAAAAAAACCCATAATTTTATTTACCCTGCAGAGGAACATTAAAAGATCAGCATCCCATCTCTCATATTTATTTAGACATTTATTCCCTAAGTAGATTTGCTTTATGTCTGTGAGTTAGCTCTCTGGATGTCTGCTGATGAAGACTAAAAGGGGCTGTCTGTCACCTGAATAAAGTGCTCAGCCACTGAAACTTCCAGGCCTGCAGGAGCTTGATTTCTGTAAGAAGGGGTTGCACCTGCCATTGTTTCTTTTCCTGCTGTTCTCATATATAGCAGAGCAGGACTACATATCGTCTGTGTTACTTTAATATATTTTATTTTGATTCCTGATTGTGTTATATCTTGGTGTTGCATTCCTGTGAGCAGTTGCAATATGAACTTGTGTTCTGCGCGTGCTGCCCTCCAGCTCTGTTCCTGCTGATTAGTGCTTCCCTGTGCTGTGGCCACAATGGAGTCGGCAGAGGAAAGGAGCACTTAGTAGCAGGAGAAATTGTGTCTAAGCCTGAGTGTTGGGCAAGGAAAGATATTTCTGACATCTGTGGGCTGATAACCAGCTTGCTTTGTCCTTCTTCTGAGGCTCAGCCTACTCCCAGAAAATGTACCAGGGGTTATTCAGGTTTTGCAGCCCTCCCTGTGGTAGCCAAGGCAGGCTCTCCACTGGAATAGGTGCTGCCAAGAGCGGGATTGAGCTGAGCAGGACCAATAATGGGGTGGAACGCAGCACCTGGGAGCTGCCTTGTCCCTGTGCGGTGTCTGGGTCACCCAGCAGTGCCAGTGCCCCATGTCCCACTGCTTCCCAACCCACCAGCATGCTCCTCCTAATTGCACAGCCCAGGATTTGCTCTGTGAAACCAGATAAGCTGCTAGAGCTGGTGCGTGTCTTGAGTCTCGTCCAGGCGAGAGCTGAGATTTGCTTCCCTGCTTTGGACTTCAGGAAAAAAAAACCTTGAGAAAAGCTCAGATTGTTCACTGGTTCATATTGCAAACAACTGTTAGAAGAGCAGAAGGGGGAACCTATTTTAGTTTTGCTTGGCAGAGCTGACAGTTCCTATTGTGGGCTGTGCTTATTTCTTAATAACATCTCCATATTCAGTTTTCAAAATAAAATACACAATTAGTGTATCACATAACAATCTTCTGTAAGTACTTGTGTTAAACACATTTGGTAAATGAGAGTTATCTTTGACTAATCCCCTGGCTTTTAGCAATTCACAGTCAGTAAATTGTCTTCTTGTGCCTGGGTTTTATTTAACCAGTTCAGATTATTTATTTTTAAAGACATGATCAAAGTTCTGTACTGTTCCCTGCCATAACTCTCCCAAGTGATTACAAAACTCATTTTTAACCACAATCAACAGTCTTCAAAAATTATCTACTACTGCTTTATGGGTGGTTCTTTTTGTGAATCACCTCTAGCCACACTTGCAGGGCAGCTGTCTGACATTTAAGGGAGTGGATGTTTTGTGGTGAATATTACATTTATGAGATGTCAGCACGGCCCCATGCTTGGTGAGAATCCCTGCCAGCCCCATCTTAGCCTGCTCCTTACAGTCACATTTAGACTCTGTGGCAGATGGGATTTAGCCGTTTGCACTTTATATTCTTTGCTATTGGTCGTGTTAAACCTTTGGAGGAAATTCTGGTGAAACAGAGTTGGGTTGCAACGCCTTGCTGCATTCAGAGCCCGTGCTTGTGCAGGGAGATTTTCCCCAGAAGTGCCAGGAAAGCATTGCAGTGTGGCCCTAGCCCAGAATGGGGATTTTCAGGAGGGGTTTGCTGGGTAAGGCTGCCCTGTACCATTTGTCACGCACTGAGTTGCATCACTTGCCAGTGTGTGTTTTGTCCTTGGCTGGTAAGAGCAAAGTGGCCTCCAGGTAATTACAGACATGGAAATGGAGTACATGTATTTTATATGTTTGTAATCGCCCTCCCAGGACATTACCTGTTAGGAAACAAAACATGAGCAGCAGAAGTGTGATGATCAGAGCTGTGCCCACAGATCCAGGTGGGAAGAGGACACCTCCAGTTTGCTGTTGAACACAACTGATGTGCTGGGTGGGTTACAAGAGACCAGTTGCATGCCAGACCATGCTTCTGGCGTGGACAGAATGTTTCACGGGGGCTGTGATCAGCTGCCAGCTGTGCTGGGTGAATCTGAGCTGAGTTTAAAGTGAGCTGCATCCCAGCCTCACAGGGTGGAGTGGGAGCAAAGGCTAATTGCAGAAGGTATATGTGATACAGCTCTGCTCCAGGAGAGTGGCTTCTTCTGCCATTTCCCATTGCTTGTGTAGAAATAGCAGCTTAAAATAATCACAGCAGTTTAAACTCTTCTCAAAATGGCTGGAGAGCAAGGAAAGGAATGCCACAGATTTGCATGGTCTGCTTGGGAGCAGAAATGCTGCAGGCATAGTGAGTAGCTGAATACCAGGCACTGTTGTGGTAACTCATCCCTTTATACTGACAGATATCACACTCCACAGAGTCCCTAACACAGAGTCAAGCAGCTCCATCCTGACCCCACCACTCCCAGAGCCCTCAGCTGGCAGGGAAAAGGCATTCAGAACTTTCTTACCTAAATGTCCTCAGAGGTGTTATTTTTGTGCTTCTGCTGCTTATCCCCCTTGTGTTATACTGACAGATCACCTGCTTGCGTGTGCTGTCCCAGTCTCCATCACAGGCATCTGTAATTCAGGTGTCCCTGTAGTTCTGCAGGCTGGCCTTGGATGCTCAAAATCCCCTTTTTAGCACTGCCTGTCATGGTTTCAACCCATTTGTTGTACACACAGGACATGGTGCTGCTCATTTTGTGCCCAAGCGTCAGGCTGCTGCTGCTGGATGCAACTTGGCAGCCCAGGGACCCTGCCCACACCTCCCCTTACAGCTCCCTAAAAGGCTGGGTCAGTATGCAATTAATCCTCAAACTGAGATTGTCAAGCTGTAACCAAATATATGCTCATTGTAGGAATTGGTTTTGGTGGCTTAGTATGAAAGGTACATTTGAAATTACCAGTTGTAACTTCAAATTGTTCTTCAGCAGTTGTGTTTGTAGCTTCAATAGTTGTGTTTAGGAGGAGAGTTGGTGCTGTGGAAGTGTAGAGCTGGAATCTCTGGAAATGCAGAACTGGGAGTGGTAGAAATGCGGAGCTGGGAGCTGTGGAAATGCAGAGCTGGAGTCTCTGGAAATGCAGAGCTGGAATCTCTGGAAATCCAGAACTGGGAGTGGTAGAAATGCAGAGCTGGGAGCTGTGGAAGTGCAGAGCTGGAATCTGTGGAAATGCAGAACTGGGTGCTGTGGAATTGTAGAACTGGGTGTTGTGTGGAAATGCAGGCTCCTGTTTTGGTGCAGCGATGGACTGTGAAGATTTGTGTCTGTACCTGCTGAGCACTCTGAGGGTCCCTGGGAAGCATTTTGGGGGAGGTTGTTATGGAGGATGGCTGCAAATTTCCAGAGTAGCCGAGTCTGATGGGGATAGCACTGGGCTGCTCATCACCTCCCCTGGCTGCCATAGCCCCATGGTTGATTTGCTGTATAAAACCCATGCCACCATTCTCATGGAGTGAAGAGTAGGTGGCATGGTATCAGCCGGCTGTTTGTTGTGCATCCCCCCATGAAGGGGGACTTCAGATCTCTTGGGAAGCTTGGGGATGGATCCCACCATGGGGCTTCTTTTGCCCCTTCTCTGGGTTGGCAGTGACCAAGAGCTTTCCCAGCTCTCCCACAGCCTTTCTTTCTCTGTTTCCTTGGATAACAGGGAGCATCCTTCAGCTGTATCGTGTGTAGAGAGGAAAGGTCAAGGTTTGAAGTCCAGGTTGATTAAGGAGTCTCTTTAAATTGTCTTTCAGCATTTCCCATTCAGCTCCCATTGTGTAGCAGGCACCCCATCCCCAGCTGCCTGGGAAGCCTGTCTGATTCATGTGCAAGGCAGTGGAAGCCACTCTAGATCAGGAGAGAGATCAAAGAAGCCTGACTTAAATAATTCAGAGCATCCCAGACCCACACACATGCTTGAGATCAGCAATATCCTTTTCACTCACTATCCACTTTTTGTGGTTGCAGTGAAACTGGAGTTACATATGAAGGATGAATATACAGACCAGGATTCAAATATTTAACATGAATACAAATAACTGTTTGGATTTGTGGCTTTGTCTAGGCTTGTTACTTTTTTTTATTAGATATAGACTATGGATTTATTTATTTTTCAATTATTTAGTGCCTGATCAGTGTTGTACTTCTGTCCATCCATGAAGGGGTCTGATGTCTGGGTGTCTGCAAAATAGATGTGGCTAAGCCACAGAAGCTGCTGGGATGAATACTATAAAAATATTGGTAGTGGAGAAGAGGACATTATTAAAAATAAAACAGTGCAAACCTTCTTAATTAGGTGTTGTTTCTCTTGGAAGTTGATCTTCCCTCTAGGCCAGTGAAACCAATTACACCCTCTCTCAAGCACCTTATGTTGTTAATGATCTTACTCTTTAAATGCAAACCTCTCCCCTACAATGGGATTGGAAATGCTGGCCTTACTGAAGCTTAAGAAAAACAAACAGCAGAGTAAAGTTAAACCAGTCGATGGGAAAAAAAACAAAAACAAAACATGTGGTTGCAAACACTTGTAAATTATAAATGGATTTGTTAGGTTGTAAAGCAAATGAGCAGTTTTCTTTCAAACATAGAAAGGTTATGTGGTATAAACGGTGAGTGTAATGAGATTTAAAGTCTTAACCCCAGCTAGAAGGTGGTATAAACTCTGTAACCATTTCACCCTGTACGCTGACAAGCTTTGCTCAGATGCCTTTAAGGCTTTTTTATTCTCCTTTTTGTCCACCTACCCTCTCAAATCACTGGAACAGAGATGGAAGTTGAGAGCTGAGGTGTGGAGAGGGATACAGCTACTTTTCTATTTGAGGTACAGCAGTCTGTGCCAAGTGGAAGTGTTTTACACTTTCCTTTGAGTAACATTTTCCTGTTTTCCTGAGCATTTAGGCAATGCATTGCCAATTTTTCCTTTAACTCTCCTCTCCCTCCAATCCCATTTTACTATGGAATGAAATAAAATTAGACAAACCAACTGTGAGAGATCTGAATAATCTCGCATTGTAATACACTGACTTAGAGTCCTGGATCAATGGGCTTGAATTACTGTTAAAATCCATATGAAAAGAAAAGCAAAGTCTTTTGCTGTAAGCTGTGTCAAGGGGTGGAGGAGCAGAGGGACGGATTGAGGCTTAGCCAACAGTTTTTGTGCTAAACTGGATCAATTTTAAAGGTTTCCTCTGTAGATGCCAGCCGCAGGGCTTTTATAGTTCAGAAATGTCAGCACAACTGTGCAGATTGCAGAATTCAGCAACAGTGCTCCCACCCCAAGCCTGGCCACTAATCACAAATTGCAGCTCCACAGCTGTGCAGATCCTGCAGGGCTGCCCGGGAAGGTGAGGGCAGAGGGAGGAGTTGGCATTTCTGAGCATCCTCTCAAAACCAGCATGTCAAGGGAGCATTTTCATGAGTGTGTGCTCCTTGGTGTGGTCTGAGGAGCTGGGGGACTGGAGCTGCCCAGGGTGTGATGGGGAGCGTGTCTTTGGGGATTCAGGATGGGTTTGCCCAACCCAGCAAGCAGCCAGCAGGAATGTTGACCACACATGAGCTGCTTCTGAGTGCTGAATCCTGCAGGGTGTGAAACCAGGTACCACTGACTCCTCAGGGGAGGTGTCACACATACAGGGGTCATACATCATCAGGGGAAGGTGGGATGGGAAAGGTTTGGTTAGAAAGTCGAGGGTCTAGTCCTGGTTCAAGGCAGTATTTACACACAGCTGTTCTCATCCACTGGTACTCAATGTTTGAAGTGAACTCAAAGGCTAATAGAGTCTGCATGCTGTACTCAATGTCATGCAGTGTTTCTTTTCCCCCTTTGGTGGTCATTAGTCCTTCCAGAGAGAAAGAATGGAGCGCTTTGAGGTAACGTCTGAACATAATAAACCTGAAAATGTCAAAAGACCAAGCAGAAATATCACGCTGATTTTGACAAACCCGCACTGCTTTGTGCAGGAAAAATAATACTGATAGCTTAATGTTGCTTGCTGGAGAGGGGCAATACCAAAAATGCATTATGTGACAGAGTTTATGCTCATGCTTCAAGAAAACAGCCTTAATGAGCACAACATGGAGCTGCAACCCTCAAAGTAAATGCCATTCAGTTTGAATATGGTGAAACAGAAATTCATAGCCAAACGGTCCAAGAGCTTGAGTGGTGGCCAGACGCTGATGTCACCACTTATTCTGATTTCTTGTGTTGTGGGATGTTCACTTATTTCTGATTCTGATGTTTTGGGATTGACTCCTAAAGTGCCAGCAAAAAACTGTACAATATTACAAATTGGTGTCTAATTCAGGATAATGATGGTGATGGTGGAAGTATCTCTATATTGCTGCCTCCAGACAGGGGAGCTTGAGATGTGCAACAGGGTTTGCTTAAAGTCTGTAAACCAAATAATAATGACAGCTCACCCTTAGAGCTATGATGCAGAGTGAAGGCCTAAGAAAGTAAAATCCATTGTGAATATCAGAGAAGCCCAGAAGATGATTAGGGATAAAAAGAAGGCAACTGCAAACCAGTGACATCCCTGCATTTCTATCCCATTCGTGTGATGATCTCATGAGCACTATACCTTGCCTAAAAGAGGGGAATGTTTTATAAACAGCCCTTGCTGGATCCCTGTGGAAGGGCACTGCAGGAAGGGATGCAACGAGCTCCAGTTCCAAATAATTGTCAGTGATACACAAGCAGAGGGAAATCAGGTGAAAGTCTTTGCAGGTATTTATGCTGTGTTCTAACCACCACAGAGAATGGACAGAGCAGCTCAGCTTTACCCTACAACGTTTTGCTGGTGCTGGTTGCAGTCCCAGCTCTCAACTGCTGCTTGGCATCCTCCTTACCCACCTCCTCTGCCTGTTTTTTTTTGTTGTTTTTTTTTTTTTTCCCAGAAAGTGCTGACAGTTGGAATTATGGCCAGGTGAGGTCCATCAGTTTAGGAAGTGGGAGCTGACCCCCCTGTCCTGTCAGCTATCTCTGGTGCCGGGCAGCAGTGTGGCCAGAGGTCACAGCAGCAGTGCCCAGTAATGATGGCAGGTGCTGGAACACACTCCCTTGTCAGCTCATCCTTCCAGTGCCAAAGTAATAATTTGATCTCAGCAGAACAGCTGGTTTTAGACTACAGATTATCCACTATTTCATCTCCTCACGGAGCTGCAGAGCTGATTTGTTTCAGCTACAGATCAATTATGTCCCAAAACAACCCTCAGTTCACTTGTATCATGTGAAATGAAGATAAAATGGGTTCAGGCGTTAAGGATGGATCTTGTATTACAGACCCTCTATCCCTGCACATAAATACCCATCACCAGGGAGTGAGGATTCATTCACTCCTGGAGCCAGGCGTGCTCATTTCATTAGGAGGCAGTGAATTATTTCAGCAGAACAATGCATATATAAGAATAAACTGTGCTTAAAAGGGCATTTATTTTCTGCACTTCCTGTAAATGTCCCTGGTTGGGGGGACACCCTAATCACTCAAAGTGATCAAATGTTTAGTCAAATATGTGTGCTTAGAGCCTGGTGGGAAGCACTGCATACTGTGCAAAGCAAGTGTTTTCACTAAGTATTTCACTTGATGTTATTGGTCTTTTAAGCAATAGTTTCTCAGTGGAATTGAGAACTTTTGCTTCATCTGCAATGAAGACCCCTCACCTCACAGATCAATGTGGAGCCAGCACACGCCTGCAAACAGCAAAGTCCCAAAATTATGGAATAATGGTGTAGCTAAAGGTATTCCTAATAGGGAAGCCAGCATTTCCTTGGGCAGCACATGTAAATCTATACCAACATGGATATGTTGGCATCTTTTACAGCAGCCCTGCCATCCCCTGCTTGGGGATCGATTCAGCTCGTGCTGGTGGCTAAATAGAGCTGGCTGCAAGTATTCACCAAGCTGGTAAAATGTTAAAATGCTGCTTTTGCTTTGGTTTCATGAGCCTGGTGTTTCACCAAAAGGTGTAGTATTTGTTTAATGGAAGAGGTAATTAATTAGTGTTCTTTTCCCCTGGTGGATTGCAGGGATGCAGGTTATCATTGGGAAGTTCCCCAGTGTGATTCTGTGCCACTGGAGGAGAGTGAAACACCCACCCTAACTCTGTTTTCTGAAAAAGAAGATTTTTTCAGGTAGCATTTCTGCCTCCCTGTAGGCAGAGTGGTGGGAGAAGGGAGCACTGTAAGCAGGGTTTTATACAGCCCCATATTGGAAGGTGTGGAGCAGCTGGCTCCCAAGAGACCTGACAGCACTCAGTATTCCCAGGGCTGGTGTCCTCACCTTGATCCAACAAGATGAATTTGAAAATACCAGCACTGAAAGGAAAGCATTTTGAATAACCTGCACACACGTGCACAAACACGTTGGAGCCAGCCAAGCTTGCAGCCAGGAGTTATAAAAATCCTATTCATTTAAATGGCTCTGAATAGAGTTCACCTACTCCCTGGGATTTCAGTTTAAAAAGAAATCATTTTGGCTGTGTTTCTGCACTTCAGCTCCTTCTGTAAAAGGTCACCTTTCTCCAAATGTGTCTTCAGATCATGAGGCCCAGTCATGGTTTTTCTTTTAAAGTTTGATTTGTTGGTTAAAGCCCTTGTTGTACCCAAAGTGTTGGATGTTCCTTCTGGAAGGAAATTATATATCTTTTTACATCTAATAAGGGCTGAAATTTTGCTAGGTGAAGCAACTAGTAGTTTTACAATGTCTGCTGACTGAACTATCCCTGCAACTCGGAGAAGCCTAAACCAAACAGCTCCTTAAGCAATTTTCAATTTTTCTTTTTCTGCCATGAAATTTTAATGCTCCATCATGGCATGAATTCATAGTGGATGCAAATGTTTATCAGATCTGCTGCAGACAGCATCCACTGGATGTTAATTTGCCAGAAGCATGAATCCCACTGCGTGTGGTTAGCAGGGACTTCTCAGAAGCAAAAGCCTTCATCTTGGCTTCAGGAAAGCTCCCAGTAAAGGTTTCTCTTGTTTCCTTAAATAAACATTCTCCAGAGGCATCTTGGAGTGCTCCTCTGGGTCTCTCACCAAACAAAAAGGACTTTTGTCTGATAAGAGGCAATGATTTTTCTTACCCCTCACTTAACTGGCAGTTAACCCGCCATCACCTGGCTCAATACGAGGCTTTGTTTTTATTTGTTTATTTTTTTAATTGAGCTAAATGCCTCCTCTGCTTTCCCACTGCCTCTGATCTCTGCTGGAGAGAACAAATCTTAGCAGCCTGGAACATCACACATTTCTCCGACAGCTTTCGTCTCCCATATGCTCTGGTTCAGTAACAGTTTTGGCTGATGGCTGTGACAGCAAAACACCTTTTTTTATTTAACCTACAGCTTTCTAGAAATATGTCTTTGGGCTTAATCAACATAACCTTCAGCAGTTCTTTGAAACTCAGGATCTAAAAGCCATGAATGTCAGAAGCACTTTATGGCTTGTGGGAGTATTTAGTGCTTCTGACAGATAAAAGTGGAGGAGGAGGCCATCAAAAAACACACCACATACAGGCTGGAATGGGATCTTGCTGGTGGCTGACAGTTGTGGCCCTGCATTGGAAAAGAAAGGCTACTGAAAGGAAAATGTAGGATTAAAAGATGGGATGTGCTCCGCAAAACATCCGTGTCTGCTGAGCTTGGGCACCCTTTACTGGCAGAAACAGCCCTCTGCCAAAAGGTCTTTTGGACATCAGAGGTGTTGTTTTATTATTAGGACAGTACTGTTGTTGTTATTTTTAAGAAAGAGAAGATAAAATGAGAATAATTTACTGTAAAATGTCAGCAACAGCTGAAAATAGAGGAATAGCAACAGAGTGTCGCTGGCATTTTTGCAGCCAGGCAGGCACACGCAGCAGGAATGATGCCAGCGTGCAATTCCATCAGCTCCAATTACTACCTCGGCCTGGTTTTAAATATTTAAAGTTTCATGTTTAATTTTGGATGATGTTGAATAACAAGAATCAAAATATGGAAATTCACTAAGGGGTATTGGTCATTGCAAGTGGGTATCAATAATGTAAGCCGTGTGGGACTGAATGGCCCTGGTCTTCTAAGACTTTTCCATTTCTCTTGTGTTCCCTGTCTAAATGTGATTTATTAAACAATCCTCTGAAGGGATTGTCCTTCTCCACTATCTTTTATTATTGGTGGAAGCCAATTTGAGACTCGCTCTGTTGTGCAAGGGACCGGTTCCCTGGTGTGATTGATGAGCCAGATGGGAAGTGATTAGACTTTTACAAGCCCATGCTGCTTGGAACAATATTGCCAGGAGGAGGAAAAAAAAAAAAAAGGCTGTTGTTCAAATTTGAGATTCATAGCCTATTATTGTTTCTGAGGTTTTCCTTCCTCCTCTTCCGTGCCTCTTCATTTTTCTAGTTGGCTCTGCACGATCAGGAGAGTGTGTGGAGGTAACCGTAGGAGGCAAAGCAAGCCAGCTGTTGTGGGCAGCCACGCTTTTTTCTCCTTTACTGTTGTTATTTTTTATGAATTTACGATGGAGATTTGTTCCTGGTATGCTTCCCCGGAGGTTTGCATCCTTCAAAGAGAGGCAGTAAAGCAGGCAGGCTGTGGAACAAGGCTGGGAGGAGGAACAGGAGGACAGGAAGGACGCACGTGCTGCATCTCTAGGTGTAAGGAGAGGAAAACCACAATCCTTTATATTGGAGATGTCAGTGAAAGGAAAATCAAGAAGTGGCAAACCACAGTCTCTTCTATTGGGGCTGTCAGTGAAAGGAAATTCAAATTCAAGGAGTGGCAAACCACAATCCTCTATATTTGGGCTGTCAGTGAAAGGAAAATCAAATTCAAGAAGTGGCAAACCACAATCCTTTATATTGGGGCTGTCAGTGAAAGGAAATTCAAATTCAAGGAGTGGCAAACCACAATCTCTTATATTGAGGCTGTGAGTGAAAGGAAATTCAAATTCAATGAGTGGCAAACCATAATCTCTTATATTGAGGCTGTGAGTGAAAGGAAATTCAAATTCAATGAGTGGCAAACCACAATCTCTTATATTGGGGCTGTCAGTGAAAGGAAATTCAAATTTGAATTCAAGGAGTGGCAAACCACAGTCTCTTCTTTTGGGGCTGTCAGTGTGAAACCTGTTTGTTCCCTGTGAAAAGAGCACTTGCTAGATCTCTCCATGGTTTGTGTACAATGATGGCCAAGCAGACACTTCTCCCAGCAAAACCTCATATCTGACTATGCTAACAGGCAGCTTTGCTCCTGTCTGTGTTGGAGTCCAGGTGTCCTCAGCTTGTTCTGTCTTTCACCCTAGCCACCCATTCACTTTTAGCACGTGGTTGTTTCATCCTAAGAGCTCTGCTCCTTCTCTTCTCAACGTAAGGTGGTGCATAATCATCCTTGCCCCTGAGATTGCTAAAACAATCCCTCATATTTTCATTCAGGGGTTTTCACATATTTATTTATTTATTTATATTTTCAAAGTCTTCCTCATGAGATCTCTAAAACTTTCCCAGTGGAGCAATGGCAAATTGCAGCCAGAAGCTGAAACACAGGCTCTGTACAGCAGCCAGGTATTGCAGTGAATGGCGAATCCCATTCCCCTGCTACAAGTTCAACGGATTATTCCATTTTAGCTGGGAAAAGAGTATTTGTGACCAAGAGAAGCAAAATTCTGTAAAAGCCAGAGCTGTAGAAATATTTGATGCCTCAGCTGAACTGGGAAAGAATTAGAAAAGTCAATTGGAGCTGCCTCAAGTGAGAAATCTTTTTATTTTACTCATCAAACCAAAAGCCCGGCAAAGCATTTCTTTGCAACCATTGAATTTTTTTGTTCATCTTCAGGTTCTTAATTTGTTTTAAATAATGTGTTCTAGTAAACTTCAAAGCATTAAGCACCTTGATTTTTCAAGTGTGGTTTTCCTTCCCCTTCCCAGGTAGAGCTATTTGCCACACTCAAGATAAATATACAGTTTTACTTTGGTCAACCAAAAATTGATTTTCCTCCCGTCCCCCACCCCATGCTGATAAGTTTATTCTTTGAAAACTTTCTCTAAACTAATAAGAATGGATTTTTCCATGGCATTTTATCAAATCTGCCTTCTCTTTCCTGGGTTAAAATTAGATGGAAATAAAAATTATTAATAAAAATGCAGGTCAGATTTTGTTGTAGTGAAAGGAGTTCTTGCCTACATAAGAAATGCAATAAATGAAATGAAATGAAGATCACAGAAGTAATAACTTTTATAAATGTGTGTATCACTGAACTTCATAGAAATTATTGTACATGGTCCTGTACATTGTTAAATTATGTACAATTAGCTCAAAAGCTGCTCAGTCCCTTCTGGAGCCTTTTCTCTTGGATTTACAATACAATAGGTCCTGGTAGAGTATTTTTCCCATTGCTATTATGGAAGCAGTAATTGAGCTGGACCTGATCTCCCACATAGAGTGGCTTTATCCATAGAAGTGTAACTGATATATGCACAACTAGTTGTCTTAAAAATGGGAGCCTGGAGCAGGTGTAGAAGAGGCGGCAGAATTTGTAGTCGGCTGAGGCATTTTCCATCAAGAGTCATCTGTGAAAACTGATTTGAGCATATAAGGAACAAGATGGTTCTGGTAAGTTTTGGAAGTGCTTGTCACAGACTGGTGACACCCTGGGCAGTGAGGTTGGGGTTTGATTACAAATACACATCTATGCATTGGGAATCCTTCTCCAGAGAGGAATCCAGTCCTTGCAAAGACTGATCTGGTGGATGGAAGGATTTTGTCTTGCTAAGCATTTCAGTGCATTTGGGGGTTTCTTCACATTGATCTGCTAAAGCCGCTCAATAATACGATAAATAATTTATTTGCTGACACTTTGCCCAGCCTGCTCTCTGTGCACCTCAAAGAGATGCACTGTGAGAGCTGTGTGTGTTAGCTCTGCAGGCAGGGAGGGCAGTCAGAAACAAACACAAATGTCAGCTGAAGCCTCTGCTTTGAGCTCGCCTGCCTCAAGCACGTGCCAAGGGGAGAAGGATGGGTGTGCTGCAGGGCCTGGAGAAGGCTTTGAGTATTGGGGACACTGCTGGGTAAGAGGTGCTGTGCAGGGGTACCAGCTCTTGCCTAGGCACAGCAACTCCTTGGTATATTGGAGCATGAGCCAGATGGGTCTTTGGGTTTTAGAAAAGCACTTGAAGTCTTTTCTGCCCACTTGTAAATGCAGGCTTGGTGAAGCTTAATGTCATACTCAGGGAGGGTGAAAGGAGTGACTGTCTGGTGTCTCTGGACCAGGCATGTCTTTGCCTCAGTTGCTTTATGCACCCTCCACCTTGCTCCTGAAATCAGGCATTGCATCAGATGGAGCAGCAGCCCATCAGCTCTCAGGCTGGCAGGTCCTGGCAGGTGCAGATACTTGTGGATGGGCTGGAGCTGTCTCAGCAAACACTGAGCCACATGCAAGTTTATTCAAACTGTTTCCATCAATGGGCGAGTACATTATTTATGATTCCATTTTCCTCTCTGTTTGGAGAGCATTTATAAAATCAATCAGAGAATTAATTAGGTCATTATTATTTTTTCATTATTTGCCTAAGCCTTGGTGTATTTACACTACACAAATAGAAAAGCCACCAGTAAATGGGATCAGGGGCTTGAAATAGCTAATTTCTTCCCCACACTTCAGGGGAGGAGCCTGAGAGTGGCTCTGCAGTAAAGCTGTGATTTTAAAGAAGTGATGGGATGCTGTCAAGTGTCATTTGTCACCTGTGTCCTGAATAAGATGGGCTCTGTTCTGTGCTGTTGGATGGGCAGAGTCATTTTGGGCCCCATTTCACAACTGGCACCAAGAAGCTGTGAATCAGCACACATGAAAGGCCCCAAGCAGCTGTCACCCCCCAGCTAAACCCTTTTGCACAGGCGCCCCTGCACTTTTGTTGGTGTTACCTCACCCTAACATCTTCTGGTTGTGGTTGGAGCTTTCCAGAGCAATGCCAGCCATCATTCCTCTGGTCTTTCCTCAGAAACAAGCTTGACCCAACGTTTCCAGATGTGTTTCAAGAGCATCCCAAGGTGAGGAGCAGAATTACTGAGTATTTTCCAAGACCAAAGCAGGATAAGGGGTGTTGGGACCACTGTCCCCCACCTCATCTATTCCTTGGGGCTTGTTTTCAAGTAACTGTTGGGTTTTTTTTGTTCTTACAGCTGTAATGAAAAAGCTTTGCAGTGCCATTTTCCTCCAGGTGACCCAGCTATTCTGAAAAGCACCAAGGGCCACTGAACAAAAGTGTATAATGTATAATTAATGCAATAATTGTATAATTTCATTCCCCTTTTCATCAAAGTTGCTGTACACAGTGCATGTATTAAATATGACTACAGTGCTGTTTCCCAAGACAACTGCTGAAGATGAGTTAGGAAGTTCTCAATAGGCTATTCCATTTAAACATTTTCTTTGCAAAATAAATACAGGCTGTCTTGTGAATAAGAATGAGATTAGCTGAAGTCATTAATTAGTATGACTTTTTAAAAGGAAGCTGTAAATGGAATAATTTACCACATAGAGCATCTTAATTTTCTTCACTGTGAAATATTTTTCTTTTTTTTACTATTTACTCTCTGTTGCTGTTAAAATGTTGCTGTTTAAGGCCTTTCATAAGTTCTGAACTTCATCTTTGGTGGGCACCCTTGACGTTTTAGCTTGTGTCTTTTTCACCCAGTCATCCTGCTCCTATGTTTTGGATAGAGGGAATATTGTAATTGTGACTGAACCACCTTTGCCTCCCTTGGACCTTGTCCCTCTGGGAGTTTCCCATCACCAAAGGGCTCAGCTTGGTGACCAGAGCTTGGTGTCCAAGACAGTGAGTTCTGACCTGCAGTTATTTAATAGATTAGAAAAAAGAGCTTGCAGGGCTGGACATCCCTGAAGGAAGGAGAGCTTGGTGTTGCCATCCTTGTCTCTTGGCACATGAGCATCATATAAATCCTGGAAGTGACCTGGAGATCTGAAATCCTGAAAAAGGACACAGGAGAGCAGGTTGACCTCATGTTTTGTTTGTTTTCACTAGGCAGTTCAGTTTGGAAATTGTTAAGATGCAGGTTGTACGGAGATCAAGAAGATCTTTTTGTTGGGTGGAAGGGTTAAACTGAAGTTTAGAAAGAAAACTTTGGAGGGGTTGTTTCATCAAGAAATTCAGAAAGATGAAATTAAGATGGTTTAGTCTCAGAGCTTTTCCTTAAAGCTTGGAGCAATTTGTTTAAGCATTGATTTTAAGATTTATTTTCCTACTTTTTTTTTTTTTCCAGTGCTGTGATTTTCATTCCTTGTCTGGTGTGCCTGTTAATTTTGCACGCTATCACAAGCCTAATTCTTCTCTGTTTCAAATGAATATCATATAAATTAATTGCCATATGATTACCATGTAATTACATTGTGACTCATGACAGTTTAGACAAAGTATCATAGCTGAATTTTAAGAAGTGATAAATGTTTGACTAATGTGTCAGAAAAATGTAAATATATTGTGATTATTGTGGCACTGTTAAACACATTAATTCTCTGCCTAGTTTCTGCAAGCTGTCAGTCATGCTGTGGCAAAAAGCAGTCAATCTGACTTCCTAAATTTATCAGCGTTTAGGCAACATTTAGCATTTGGGAAGATTTTTGTGCCAAAAGCCATGGAGGAGGGAGGTGGCCTGAGTGGCACTGCAGAATCATGCATGACACTCTGGAGACACTGGTATTTTCCAAGTCAGCTGCTTATTAAATGACTCCTACTTGAAAATAAGGAGTTTTTTCCATCATATTAACTAAGTTGCTATTTGGTAAGTTCTGTGCAAACCCTGTAACCAGATGTGAGGTGTCAAGTAGGCTCCTATTGATGGCAAAAACATGTTTAGCGTTGAGTTCCTTAAAATAGTGTCTTTAGTTCAAATGGGGGTCTTTAAAGGTATCAGGAAACTGAGCAGCCAGCCCAAGGAAGCTGCTGGGAGCCAGATACTGGGTGTTTGCTCTCAGTTATGAATGCCATCCCCACTGATCTGCTCTTATCACTTAGAGTGAAGTGTCCCAAGCGAAACAGCAAGATTACAAAAGAGCACATTGGTGTTTTTCCACCTTTCTTATGTGCCTGGCTGTCAGCACCACACAGAAAGCTCAGGGTGAAGCACAGTCACCCAAATTCCCAGCAGCACAGAGTTTTCTGCAGGAATTTGGGCTGGGAGCTCACAAGTGCTTGTCTTGTCCTCCCCTGCTGCTCTGCCCCTGGTCCTGCCTTTATAGCACATCCCTGTGTCATTTTAGGCACTTACCAAGGATGTGGAAGAGCTTCAGGAGCAATTCCAGAGTGGGTCTGATCTGATCATTGCCCCCCACTTTTCCCACCCCCACCCCCTGCCTTACTGTGCCCTAGGGATTTGCTTTTACCTTGATTAGCAGTGTAGTTGCTGATGTTTTGCCAACTAAATTACACAGACATCAGTTGAAATTATTAATTTCAACATGCTGAAATGAACTGAGGTAACAGGACAATGCTCACTGCTCATTTAAGGTCCTGCTAAAGCAGGCTAGTAGTAGTTGACAGCAAATAAATAGGCAAATCTATGTAAAACAAAAAAGGAAGCTGTGGAGTTGGTGAGGAGAGGAAGGGCAAGGGAGGGATTTCTAGTGGATTTACAAGCTGGAAATTATCAGCCCCCTGGCTTAGTGTCCTAGTTTGGAGGACAGGTGTCTGCTAAGAAAGGCAGGAGCCTCTCTAATAAATGGAGAATGTAAACCCCCTCCCTCCAAATTATTATGAATTTTGAAATTAAGGAGCTCTCAGACAAAGATACGGGAGTTAGGAACAACAGTTCTTTACTAGGAAAATTAAAATAGAAATACAGTACTGCAAAGAAACAAACCCCAAACCCTGACAAAGCCAGACTACAACCTGACACCCGGTCAGTCAGTCAGGGTGTTGGTAGCAGTCCCATTAAATGGTGACTGCATCCTCCTGCAGTGACAGATGTGCTTCAGTTGGAGCAGTGCTCCTGTAGAAGACGCAGTTTCCCTTCAGAGTCCAGTGGTGATGTGGAGAAGTCCAGTTTCCCTCTGGAGTCCAGTGGAGAAAGGGCAACCTTAGTGTCTCCAAAACCTCTGCTTTTATCTTGGTAAGAAATGTTGGGCTTTTTTTTCTGGCTGGAGCCTCTCCCAATGGGATGAAGTAATTTTATCAGTCCCACAGTGGGACTCAATGGGCCATTAGCAGAAGAGAACTCCCTGGAGGAAGGATGGGTTGTAAAAAGATAAAGAACACTGCCCCACCTGGTTTCAATGGATGGCCCATTAGCAGAATATCTCCCACAGAGACAAGGATCACTGCCCCCACCCTCAACAGATGGTGACAGAACAGATACCTTTTATCACATCACATTATTGTAACCTAAGACACTTAAGATCCCTCTGCTTGATGCTGAGTGACAAGTGAGTCACTCATCCATCTCAGATGGGCTCTGAAAGGCAGGGACTCCAGCTAGCAGGGCTGCAGGGAGCACCTGAGCATGTAGGCATTTGCCAGCCACCTATTTACAGCTATCCAGCTGGAAAACAGTGTCCCAATGCCTGCTAAACCCACCTCTAGAGAAATTGTTTCTAGTCTGCAGCAGCAATAAAAATGAAATCAAGTTGTCCTAATTCTGGGTAGAGTGAACTTCAAAAGTCTGCAAAGAGCTTGGTTAAGTTTGAACAGTGTTGAACATGGGGAGTTTCTTTCCTCTTCTTCCTTGCCCTCCTTTATTAGCTGAGAAAAGTGGGGAAGGAAATAAATTGAAGGACTTGCTTAATGCAATGTGTGACATTAGAAATTACCTTAATAATGAAATGCATGATTAGACCAATTAGAGAAGTAGGATGGAAATGCTGTGTGTGTAGGTAGTGCATGCTCAGCATACACAGCCCCTAAAAACAGGACTGATAACCATCAGGGAGCTAAGAAAATCACTCTGTGTTTTCTCTGCTCCAAAACTCTGCTTTGATGGTCTTTGCAGTGGCCAAAGCCAGGTCACCTTTTTCCTGATTTCAATTATATTTTCTCTATATCTTTGAGTATTACACCTAGAGAAAATTGCTATTTTCAATGAGTAGAGTGAAAATGTGCATTTTCTAACAAATGCCAGTCTTCCCTACTAAATCTAAATGTGGTGTATAACGTTGGGAAGGCTTGTACAATGTGCTGAAATTGATGCCACGGACATGTGACAACAGCCTTGTGTGCTTGAGCTATGTAAAGAAATGTTTTGCTTGAAAATGGGAATATTTACATCTTTATAGAGTATATCATGTGAATCCTATGGGATAGCAGCTTATCTATCCCATTGCTCTAGGATCACCCATATCAGCAAATCTCTCCTTCAAAAAAAAAAAAAATCACCTAAGGATTTTGTGTCTTTGCAAACTGAAAACTCATTTTTTTTGTCTCTGAGGGGCCAAAAAATAAAACCACTCTTTCCAGCCAGGTCTTTTCATGTTTCTCTGTATGAACACAGCAGCATTAATGCTGTGATAAATGATGTTGAAATGCAAGAAAAAGCACAAAAGTTAATTCAGTCAGCAGTGCTGGGTAGATTTCTTAACATTGTTATTAGTATGCATGGTATGAAAACCACTTACTTCTCACTATGGGAAAGACTACAAGTGGCTGGCTGAGGAGGAAAATTAAAATCTGGGGCAGTTTTTAAGATATCCCTTTGTATAAAATTGGAGTGTTCAGAGTGTACAGCTAAGCATTTTTTACAGTGTTCCTTGAGACACACATTTTCTGACCTGACACCTCAATATTACTTATTTCTTACCTGGTAGTCCCAGTTTCTGAGCAATTTTTTCTACTCTTCTCACAGTATGGGTGAGCTGAGAGTCTGAACAAAGTTTTGCTTGCAAAGAGAAATTTTGCTTTGCCTTTGTCCCCAGGCAAGCACATGCATTATTTTTGTTAGAAGCTCCACGCTGGTGGCAGAGGCCACATTTCTGCTGTGTTTCTCAGGGAAATAGTGGAGCTCTTTGGATTCTTCCTCTTGCCTTGTGATATAGGGCACTGTCAGATCTCTCTTTGTTCTCTGCTGCTGCAGTTTCAATTACAGGTGTGTGCTGGTATGTTCTCCTTAAAGGCTGTTCTGCAGATAGCTGGGGGTTAAAGCATAAACAGGCATAAACAAAGATGCTGTGTTTAGTAATAGGGTATTCAAGGGCCTCATTTCAGATTGATGATGATGAATGAAAGAAGGGTTACAAAACAGAAGAGGTGTGGGAGTCTGCTTATCCACAAGAAAATACTTCACACAGTAGAGGAATAGGGAATTAAAAGTAATTTTCCTACCTCAAGTACTGTACTTTCTGTATGACAGCTATAAATTGTTTAAATAGAGGGAACTGAAATTATACTGCCTTTTGGCACAACAGGATTTAGTCTAATTTTATCAATTAGAGTATAAACTTGTCAGGAGGAATGCTGATTTAGGGGCACTTGGGTTGGGTGTGACGAGACAGGTTCAAAGAGGTGCCAAGTGCCTGGCTATTGGCTTTATTAAGTGAAATGTTTTGCTTAAAACATTGCCCAGAGGCCTTCAGGTTTGTATGTGTGTGTGTGCACCTCTGTGAGTCCACACACACCTAACAGCTTGACTTCAGGCACCCACCAAAGCCACTCTTTCTCTCCCCTCTGCAGATGGACAGGGGAGACAAAACAGAATGAAGAGTTCCTAAGTTGAGATAATGATGGGAGAGATCACTCACCAAATACCATCAGAGGCAAAGCGTATTTGAGATAGAGATATGAATTGAATTTATTACTAACAAAATCAGAGCAGGATAATGAGTAAAATAAAACCTTAAAAACACCTTTCCCCTACTCCTCCCTCCTCCCAGCTCCACCTCCTACTCTGGTGATGCAGGGAGACAGGAATTGGGGCTGTGGTCAGTTTATTACAGCAAGTTTCTCCTGCTTCTCAGGGAGAGGAGTCATTCTCCTGCTCCACCATGGGGTTCTTCCCACAGGACACAGTTCTCTGTGACTTTCTCCACCTTGGGGTTCCTCCCACAGGACACAGTTCTCTGTCAACTTCTCCACCATAAGTCCATCCCTTGGTCAATATTTATCTGCAGATTGCTGCAGCCTGGGCCATTCTCCCATGGGATGTCCTTTAAGGACAGGCTGCTCCAGAGTGGGCTCCTCTCCCCATGGGTCTGCCACAGAGTCACAGCCTCCTCTCAGGCATCCCCTGCTCTGGTGTGGGGCTGCTCCACGGGCTGAGGGGGGATCTCTGCATCCCCATGGATCCCCAGGGGCTATGGGTGGATCTCTGCATCCCCCTGGATCCCATGGGCTCTGGGTGGACTCTGCATCCCCCATGGACCCCATGGGCTGTGGGTGGATCTGTGCATCCATGTGGATCCCCATGGGCTGCTGGGCTACAGTTCTTCACTGTGGTCTCCACCACAGCCTGCAAAAGAGTCTCAGCTCTGGTGCATGGAGCAGCTCCTGCCCTCCTTCTGCACTGACCTTGGTCTCTCCAGACTTGTTCTTCTCACATGTTCTCACTCCCCTCTTCTCTGGCCACAATTACAGCCATGCCATAACTTTTTCTTTTGTCTCTTACATCTGTTATCCCAGAGGCATCACCACCATTTGTAGATGGCCCAGCCTTGGCCAGCAGCAGGTCCATCTTTGGAGCCACCAGGGATTGGCTCTGCCAGACATGAAGGCATCTTCCAGCAGCTTCTCAGAGGCCACCCCCACATCCCCCCACTACCAAAGCTCGTCCATGGAACCAGAGCAGTGTTTCGGTGCAAGCCCAGCTCTGTTGGCAGCTCTGTGCTCCCCACCTGGGCCGTGTCTGGGCCGGCTCCGTCACCTTCTGCCGGCGCTGCTGCCGCAGGCCCGAGGCACAGACGGGCTGGCTGGGCACGTCCAGAGCCTCAAATCAACGCAGCAAGTCTCGCAAGGGACCATCTGTCACTGCCCACAGCCCTCTCCCTCTGCAGGCAGCAGGGATTTACACAATCGGGGAGGTAATTGCTTTAGTTCCTCTCCTCAGCTTCGCCCAGCAGCCACTGCTCAGCTGGGCCTGCGTGAGGCCTGGCTTTATGGGGAACTGGTCTTGTATTTCTGCTCCTTCCTCTGCTTCTCTGCAGTTTTGAATCCCCCACACACCCAGGACATGGCCATGCCTTTTGTTCCTGCTGTGCTGCAGTCACTTTTCCCATTTATCCCAAAGGAAGGGCAGCTAAAACCCCACTGGTTTTAGCATTTATTGTCTCCCGGCCTCCTGTGGACCCTGCAGGAGGAGCTGGAAGCTCTGGGGTTGACCAAGGTGTGCTTGAGTGGTGGGGATGGAAAGAAGTGCCCAACAGCTGCCTCTTTCTCCAGCTCTGTGCAGCCTCACAGACTCACAGAGAGGGCCATGAATCCATTTGCTTTGGAAAACAGCAATGTCTGGCATGTTGGTGAGGCCTTGGTCTGACAGAAGTCATGCTGGAGGTGACTGTCAAGATGGTTGAGATTTTTTTCTGGGATTTTTTCTGTAAGTGATGAGATTTCTGCTCAATAGGACTGTATGTGCTGTGAAAAAATATTCCCTTTGCACGGCAGAGTGAGGAATCCCTCTCACTTCCCATACTGATTATTGGAAGGAATTGTGCACAAAGAAGTCAACAGAGTCACTGTTGGCTGTTTAACTTACTTTACTCCTTAGCTGCAGCTTAACAAGGGTTAAAAGCCATTTTAACATGACTTCTGGTTTTTTGGTCTCAGGACAGACCATAAGAATATGTACATGTCATCCTTGAAAACTGTAACTTATTTAATCTTGGAATGGGTCTGCCATGGCACTTTCTTGCTTGACAGTCGTCCATGTGAAAGAAATGGTGACATGACCAAGAAGCCTAGTTAGCAGCTACAGTCCTTCCAGCTAAAGGAAGGACTCATAGCCAGGACATAAAGGAGGAAGGATTGGCACCAGGATAGATTCCATTTTGCCAGTTTTCACATCTGGTGTAATTGCCAGCTAATGCAGGTGAAGCAGAGCAGGTGCAGCTATTGCATCCAGGGTAAAACCCACAAAAAGCCAAAAGCTTACTATTTTATCAGGATTTTTTTAGTATGAATCACACAATTTTTTCCTAGTTGTTTTTCCTAATTTGTTTCCTAATTTTATTGGATGTCTAACAACCTCAGTCCCAAAACTAACTATATTAACTCCATACAATCTAAGTACCTTCTAGAATCACAAAAAAAAATATATCCTCATTTTGTTTGGATGTATTTCAACCCCTGCCATAATACTGGGCACACAAATTCTGTCCAAACTGAATGATATTTGGAATTCTTTCGGTGCTGAAGGCTCGATCTGCTGCTAGTATAGTTTAGCTGAGCTTGACCAATTCTGTGCAAGGCTTTATGTGCTGGACAGCTGTTTCTTGGTGTTGGCATCCCACAAACACAGCCTTCAGTGTGATTTCAGAGGGAGCAAAGACCCTGTGCTTCTGTGAGCATTGACAGCCTGAGCCCAAGTTTTTCCTATGTGTTGTGTCAAAGGGTTAAGTAAATACAGAGGCACATTTAATCCTGCAACCTGTGTGTTTGAAGAGATCATCCTTGAAGCTACCACCAAGTTCACCAGGAGCAAAATCCACAGCTTTGTGAAATTCAGTGGAAAATTGGCTTCAAGGAGCATTAACTCAGGTTCTCAGTGAATGTCTTTCTTCTTGATTAAGAGAGTGGGGAAGAAAAAGGAAAAAGAGCACCTTTAGATACTAAAGTCACTTTTTTACTTTGAATTAGTTTGAATTTCTCCACTGCCTGGACTATTTTATTTATCGATACTGAGACAGAATTGGGTTTAAGCTTCATTCTAGGCTCCAGATGGTTTTTAGAAGGCGATCACATTTACAGTCGAGATTTGTGCATGGCTGTTTCTCCTTCCATGCCTCACAGCTAAGCCCTGCTTGCTCAGATGTGGGAATCCTATGGAATTTCACAGTTTCCATGGAGGAAAAGATGTTTTTTCTGCAAAGCCTTTATCATGATTTCCATGGGAGATGGCAGTGTACTTTCCCCCAGCACCCAGGGATACACAGAGGGGTCATGGCCAGCTCTGCAGCCTGCACTGACTTGCCCGTGGGGTCTTTGGAGAGAGGCATTTTTCATCCAGTTCTCCATGATCCAGTGGGGCTACAGGATCTTGCCAGAGGGTCTGGGAGCCCCAGAATATCAAGCATTGTGTAACGAACCCAAATGGCAGGTCAGTTGAGGGTTGGAAGAGATAAGTGAACCATTGTTTTATCAAGTAATTCTGAATTAGGATCTTAAGAGGATAATTATTGCTGCTCCAGGTCCGTTCGGTGTTGGAGGATTGTGTAAAAACACAAAGGACCCTCTGGTTCCCTCCTTGGAGCCCTGAGCCCCTGCATAGGTGCCCATCCTCCTCCCACCATGGTGTGGGAGAGACAGGCTCTGCAGCTCCCTTCCTGCTCTGGATTGGACTCACTTGCTGCAGCGTGTGATAATTTTATTTTAGGCACCATAGTATGGCCATGTGTTATTTTGTAGGAGCAGCACTGCGTCATCCAGCTGGTAGCTTTTTGTTTTGCTTTTTGTTTGCAAAGACAAACTTTAAACTCAGCTTTTTACAGTAATGCAGGAGTATCAGCAAAGTGCAGCAAGGCAGGATTTGTCCTTCCCATGCCCTGTTCCTGTAAGCCACGCTGCTTAGGTGTGCAAACCTTGTTTTTCATTAGGAACTAGAAAAATCTATCTTGTTTTAGCAAAAAAAAGCATGCAGGAACTGTTTGCTTGAAGAGAGGCTACCAAAACCTTACTGAGTGTGGGTACCAGTGAAGGAGAGCGTGAGTAAACACTTGTTCCATCATTTCTTTGCATACTTGGTTTTCAGCTCACTTGTGTTAAGCTTTTCAGCTTTTGCATCTGTAGTGTCATTTTGCTTTCATTTTTAAAGTGTTCTGTGTACATCTAAACCCACGTGAGGATGATATGTTTTCTCCTTTTTGATTCTTTCCAAGGCAATAAGACATCTGGCTGCTCCTAGTGAGAATTATCAAGTCTCATTCTTTTAACCCCCCTCATCACTTTATTTGTAAAGTGCTCACCCGCTGAGACACCAGGGGCCATGTGCAAACAGTTTGAAACAACACTGGGAAATAAATGGCATGGGGAAAAATGATGGGATGTTTTTTAAAGCAGAAAAGCTAGGAGTGCTGAAAATGGCACGTTGGAGCGTGGGGGAGGGAGATCAGTCCTGCACTGCTGCAAAGCCCAACGCTGACCCTTCTTCCAAAAACCAAGTGTAAAGTTCAGCTCTTCCTCCCTGAGTGGTGACCCCAGTAGGCACTGGGATGTGCCCTCAAATCTTCTTCTGGTTTTGGCCAATACTTTAAGAAAAGCCACATTTTCCCTGACCATCTGGGAGAGCAGGACCCCCAGATGATCACCACAGGAGGAGAGTGGAAAACTCAAAAGCTGAGCTGCCATCCCTGGAAGTGTTCCAGGCCAGGTTGGATGGGACTTGGAGCAGCCTGGTCTAGTGAAAGCTGTCCCTGCCTAGGGCAGGGGGTGGGATGAGATGAGCTTTAAGGTTCCTTTCAAAACAAACCCTTCTATAATTCCTGTGGAGGCAGCTAGTGGGGAGTCCTTTGCATGAAGGCAGTGGGTGCCTTGGTGTTCGGATCTGTGTCATCTCCTTGTGCCAGGCCAGTCTCTCTGGGAGCTCTGGAATTGTGGTGCTGAAGTCTGGCTGGCCAAGGCATGTTTGTTGGTCGTGCGAAGTCCTTGGAGGAAGTGTAAAGGAACAAGCTGGCTGGCTGTGTTTGTGTGCCACATCTGCCAAATGGCTTTATTGGGAAGAGTCCTGCCAAAAAAAAGGCCCAAAACAACCTCATGCTGCCAAGATTGTTCAACTTTCTCCAGCAGATAGAGATACTCAGAAAGACAAAGCGCTGCTATGATGTTCCTCTTTTCCCTCATTTGTGCAGGAGGCAGCTTCCAGGTTCCAGATGGTGACATGAGCCTGTGGTTTCTTTGGGACTGGCATAGATGGAGTGACCTGTGTGTGCAGGGATGGGGCATGGGGCAGATCAGAGGATGAGAAGGCATCAGCCCCTCCTGCTTCTTTTCAGCAGTTTGTGGTCTTGCAGCACTGTCTTGTGCTTTTGCAGTACCTCTGCAAAGAAGCTCGTGGAAAACAGATAGGAGCTTTCATGGAAATACTCCAGGTGCAGGAGAGTTTGCCAGTAAATGAAAAGAAACATCCAGCTCTGATCACAGCTTTGAGTGGCTGCAGGAGCTGAGCAGTCTGTCCCTCTGTCCGGGATTAACTCAGTTTATCCTAAGCCCTGTGGGAAGCAGCACTAACATCAAAGAGGATAAACACTGCTTTTCCTGGTGCTTTTCCATCTGACAAAGCCTTCAGACCCTCACACTCCACCCAGAAGTGTTAGGACTAATGCAGGCAGGAGGTAGGTGAGCTCCAACCCTTCCTGGGAGCAGATTGCTCACAAGGAAATCTGGCCTTGCATTGGGGGGTGAAGAGCTGGGGGGGCAGGACTAAGGCAGGCTTCAGGGGATGGATGCCAAACACCAACAAGGGCTTTGTTAGCAGTGAGGTGGGTGCAGGTGTTGCAGAGACAGGGAGCCTTCAGCAAAGAGTCAAAGCAAATTGCTCCATGCCAACCTTCCATCCTCGGAATGTTTGTTCAGATGCCATGTATTTTTAGCAATCCTCACTGGGACAAATTTAGTCAGGTCTTTCAAGGTTTTCTTGGGTAGAGATGAAGGTGGGCACAACCCTGAGCACTTCAAGGACAGGTCCAGGAGATGAGAAATTTTGCCCGAGTAACAGCTTGAAGTTGAGAAATTTGGCTTTGCTGTGCTAGATGGCAGTGAGAACAATCAGTGGGTAGATCTGAAATTGAGGAATTTAATCAACATAGCAAGTGATGGGGTTGGATTTTAAGCACTTGTCTTTGTCTTCAAATGGAAATGAAGGGCTTGTGTAGCTAAGAGAGATGGAGAAAAAAATCCCCGGGTTAAGGGAGATGGATGTAGAAAGTCAGTGTTGTTTTGCGATAGACTTCTGGTCAGATGGCACCAGCAGGCTCTGCTGTGCTGCTTGTGCTGAGGTGCTTTGCTGGTATTTCTATGTTACTAAATCAGAACAAGTTTTTGGTTACCTAGTGTGGTTTGAAGAGCAACAGCCATGACAGGAAGGTGTGGCTCAAAGGAAGTAACTGTCCCAAAAGGAAAGCAGTCAGCCCAGTGCCACCTAAAACTGAGGTGTCTGGTCTTCCCACCAATGCAGGGCATTGAGAGATCTCACAACTACATTAAAAGGATTTTAGCCAGGAGAGAAAGGGAGAAGGCTGTACAATAATAATATGAGTTGCTTGAACTGATTGAAAATCAAAGGGACAATTTCCAGCCACAAAAATCAGGTGAGAGGACAAAGAAAATGAGTCCTACAAGAGTGACTAATAATCAAGATAAAGGCTGAAGTCTATGCAACATTACTGTGTGCTGTGCAGTGTTTGTTTAATTTCCTAAATACTGTGAGAATTTCCCAGTGCTGCTGTCTAGTTTGAGTCAGACTTCTCAAATACTCACTGTGAGCTTATTGTCTATGCTTTCCTTTAAGGTGTTAAAGTAAAAAGTGCAAATATGCTTATGATTTTTTCACTGAGGTGCAAATAAGAGTGAGGATAAAACCTGTTTTGAGGGGTTTAGCCATTTCCTCCCTATTAGCAAGACCTTGTCCTATGACTAGGAAGTGTTTTGAAGAACTAATTAATAATTCATTTATTTTTTACACAAATATTTCTCTAACACTTTCCTATTCTTGTTAGCTTTTGGAAAACAAACTCAGTCTGAATTTGAGGGAAGAGAAGTTTGAAATATTTTAAACAAATTAACTCCTCCTAGGACCTTAACTACCACGCTCTCTCAGAATTTTAAATTAAATCTATTTGAATAAAACATATGAGGTCCTTTTATTAAAGTGGAGCAAAAAACCCCCCCAACCTCTGAAGCAGACCAGAGAAAAAGAAGACAATAGTGCTTGGAAGGCAACCTCTTGGCAAAGAGGAACAAGAGCAGTGGAATAATTTAATTGCTCATCAGCTAATTATACGGTATTATAATGTTAATATGTCTTCATCATGACAATGTAATAGGTATAGATTGAAGCATATGAAAAAGAAAGTGTTGATGCAGTAATTATAACTAAGAGCAGAGCTGTTAGAGTAATTACAGCGCTTCATCAGGTAATTAACGTATTGTTCAACTTGAGCTGGAGAACAAAGAGTGAAGAAGTTAAATATTGAAGGACATGCCTTCCCTGCTCCCCAGCTCGCTGCACTCACCTGGGGAGGTGATACTCCATATTGATACTGTTATTTTCTTATTTCCTTGGACATCTTTTATTGAGTGGGGGAGCTGTCAGGGTGCTGGCAGCCAAGCAGGCCTGGCAAGAGCTATTTTTAAAAAGCTATTTATGTTGAAGACCCTCTGGACCCTCCTTGCTGCAGAGGCAGTCAAGGTGCAGGTGAGTGTCTGGCACTAAAGGGCAGCAGATGCTGCTGAAAATTGACCTGTGGTCATAGACATTTATTCAGCATGCACAGGAGAAGTCCTGGAGCAAAATGAGCACCTGAAGTGGAGATTGGTTTCTCCTGTCTGCCCACACAGCTGTGGGGTGCCAGGGGTATCCCTGCAGTGCCCTGCACTTGTGGTGGTCCTGTGCCCCAAATCCCTGTGGGAAAGCAGCACTGCGGCTCTCACAGCTCCCAGACTGGGGGTTCTGCTTATTTGGATCAAATCCAATGTGTGCCCCAGTCAGGTGTCCCATGGGGAGGTGCTGGGGTGCCCCTGGCACATCCCTGCCCCATCCCTGCCCACAGCTGACAGCATCACTGTGGGGAACCACTTAGGGACTCATCAGGGTTTTCATGTTGATCAAAGAGAGATGTGAGGTCTGTCCCGCCTGCGCAATTTGACTTAGGCTGCGGGAAAAAACCTGCTCAGGATCGAGGAACCGTGCTTGAGAGGGGGTGATATATCTAGGTTTGATTTTTTCATTTGCTGGTGGAGCAGACCAGGTTGTTTGTACAGAACTGATAAGGAAGCCCTTGTATCTTGGGCAGCAAGTACGTTCAACACAAACACTACTTTTGAATAACCAGCTTTGTATCTGAAGCCCTTCCCCAAAAAAACACCAGGAGTTTCTCTCTGTTTCTGTCATCTCACAGGAGTGACTAAAGTCGCTAGACCACTGCTTTAAACATGTGGATGCACTTAACCATGAACATGTACGGCCACACATGTCTGTTCTGGTCTATAAGATCCTACTCCCAACTTGGAGTGCAGATTTTGTCAGAATCAGTAATTTTGGTCAGGGTATCTCCCAGTCAAGTCTACACATAGAGCATGGCACTAGCACAGGGTGGGTTTGTTCCCTGTCCTTGGTCCCTCAGGACATCTCAGCACCGCTGCCTTTCACCAGCCTGCAATCTGCAGACCTCACTGGAGAGTTAATGACACTTCTGGCAGCATTTTTTTCATTTTTGGCTGAATTTCCCTCCTTCACCTCACAGTTCTCTATTGAAAATCAAACCACCTCGCAACGGATTGTCATCGCCAGCAGCATAATTTGTGCTGAAATTGGGGCAACAGTGGGACTGGTTTGGTGAGTTCATTTAGTGATGTGCTGATTTGCAGGTCAGTTTGATGCCTTGCTGCAGTTTATTTAATTGTTGCATCCCCTTGCAGGCTCTCTGAGTGCAATGTGCAGTGCTATACCCAGCCTAAGTGCTCAGAGTATTTGCCCAGTTTTAGAATATAGAATAAAATTGAATGTTATAATGTTATGTTAAGGAAAATCATGTCATGCAGCAGGAAGTAGGATGTTCTTCTTCTGTGGAAACAGACACTGCATGGTAACAGAAAGGTGGGATGAGTGTAAGAAAATGGGATTTGGATTAGGTGAGCTGCATGGAGCTTGGCTGCAAAGGCAGCCAGTGCAGAGCCCTCAGGATCATGAGCTGAAATCACTGAAGTGCAGTAAAAGAGGGCTGAAAGGAAATTAGATTGCTGGTAGGGAAGGAATAAACCCAGAAGAGCAAAAAGAAGTGTGATTGGTAAAAGGGCAGACTTAGATAAGGATGAGCTGTGTTCTAGGTTAAAAAAAGATGTCCAGGTATCAGAGAGCAGAATCTTTGGACTAATCATATGATCATAAAGGTGAGTGGAATATCAGAGAGGTTTGTTAAATTTTTGAGGGGGATTAGGTGCTGCAATGCCATCAAGAACACCTCCCTCCAGCTTGATCCTGAGCAACCTAAGTACATCCTTCAGACAGAGGGTTTTGAAAGGGGGTAAGAAAGAGAAGCTGGAGCTAACCCGGCCTAAGCACTTCAGTCTGCCTGAGTACAGCTTCAGTTACTCTTCAAAATGAATGAAAAACAGACAGCTATGTATTTTGAACATCTCTGGAAAAAAATAGCCTTAAAATACAGTTTCCCCATATGAAACCAATTGTAGGCAAAATGGAATAAAGCTATGGCATCAAAAAAAGCGCATTTTAATGCACTTTAATATTTTTTCTAGATTGAATTTGCCATGTTTTTCAGAAAAAACCTTTTATTGAGCAGAGTGATATACTACATTTGGTTGGCCCTTTGCTGTTAGAAGCTGGGTAAGTTTCTTCCCTGCTAAAAAGCACATTTCTCTGTCTTGAAAAGATTTAATTGTATTTCCGTGAGCACCTCTGTTACAGGCATGGAAGATGTGTTCTCTCTTAACAAGTCTGTCTATTTAGGCTTCAGTGTGCAATATCAATAGCACTCTGGATAAGTTCCTTTCAGTGGAACAGGAGAGCTTGCTCTGATTGTGTGGTAGTGATGGATGGATGCAGAGTATCTCCTGCTGGATTGTGGCTGACACTGTGCAGATAGCTCAGGAATTCCTCAGCACCATGTTTCCAGCTGGAGGGAATTGTGTTGAAACTGAGCCCCTCAAGAAAAGGCACTGCTCATCTCAGTTTGAGGATCTGCTCTTAGCCTGAGGGTCCCAAATTCCTAACAGGGCACAGCCCATAGGAGCAATCCTGTTAATCCACCCACAGTGGTTCCTCAGGCTTGAGGGGATTCTTCCTGGAGGGTTGAACTTGTTGGTTTTAGAATCCTCATCATTCAGCTTATTTACCTCAGAATTTCTGATTTTGGGCCAAACCTAGCAATTGAAATGTGGGAATGCAAACAGGAGAAGTGGTTGCAGGAAACAGCAGGAGCAGCAAAGGTGGTTCTCCAGGGGAAGACAAAGGTGTGCCATGCAGACACCAACTCCTTCCCCCAGGCAAAGCTCCTTCTTGGCTCTGATCACAGGCATAGCTCAGTGCCCCAGACCTGGGTGTTGTATTTACACCTTTTAAAGATTTGCTTTTATGCCTGAGAATGCTCTGCTCATCTCTTCAGCTTTGAGATCCTGACTGGAATCCTTTCCTAAATGCATTAATGAAATGGTACCTTAGATTGGGCCGGAGCCATAGCTACCTGGGCATTGGAATTAAGTTTTTAGATAAATTTGCCAGGTTTAATTTGGTGGCTTTTGCATTTTTTCATTGTTGGTTATATGTTTGAGGGGAGGCTAAACACGATTTTGCAACCCACCTCCTCTCTACCACTTAGCCTTGGAAATATTTTTATCATTTCTCCTCTCTTTCACTCTTTCATTGTGGTCTTCTTTATTTTGGTTTTGTCCTTGCTAGTTGTAACCAACACGTCCCACGTGGTTCTGGACTGCCCACAAATGTGTGTGTTGCAGCATCCCTTTGGTATTTCCTTGCCCTTTAATCCTCCTAATATTTCACATTCCATTCTAATGCATTTGTATCTCGGGTTATGGCTGGGGCTGCCTTGTTCAGAAGTACTTGATTTACATTTGCAAAAGGGAATTAAGCCCCAGGTCAGATACAGTCCTGCCTCTCTCCTCTGTAGGTATCCTCACAGCCTGCCCCATTTTCCCCTTGCCCCTTTGGAAAATGTCATCCAGCATCACCATGGCCTAATACTCTTCTCCTCCTCCCCAGCACCTTTTTAATTACTCTTCTTTTCTTGCAAGTCATCCATTCAGATTTCCTGGAAGTGGAAAGGAGAGTTATTGACTCTCTTTTCATGGGCTGTTACAAAGCAGTTAATAGAGGCAAAAGACAAATGCAGCCACATGCAGGCAAAGAAAAATCATAATTAATATCTCACTAGAATAAAGTGTCTTTATAAGGGCAAGAGGGGAAATAAAAGGAGAAAGATATTAGCTTGACATATAACAATGTTTTAGCTAGATATATATTCACTGCAGTTGTGACTAGCATGTGATCAACTAATAAAGGAACACAGAGACAGCATAGAAATGAAGCATTTGAATGAACTCTTAAAGGGTTTCCATCAATTGACAGAGATGAAGATAAATCTTGGATGTCAAAATCGTGGGAGTAATGGAGTTGCATTTCCTTGTGGTGAGGATGCTGTGAACGCTTGGAAACTGAGTGTTTAACTAACTGCTATAAAAATGTTATAAATGCAGTGCATTAAGTGCACGTATCACAGTGCAATGGGTAGCTCTGGTCCTCTTGGGAAGGGTTGCTCTTTGCAAAAAAGGGCTGGCATTTAATTTATGTCAATAACAAGACTAACCCCATGTATGGTGGGCTGTGCTGAAGGAGAGATCTCAGCCTTCAGCACATGTGTTAAAGGGGAGAAGGCACAGGATACATTCAAAAGCAGAGACATCTGCCCCTAATTTATGTAATCATTTGAAATTGTAGGCCTGAGGCCAAGAACAGAAAAATTACTCAGGCACTACCCAATAAGTTACAGCTGATGTATGACTACTAGTAATTGTGGGATCTTTTACAAGATCCATGTCTTGCACAAATACAATTACTGTGTTTTACAGCAGTCAGTGCAAATCACACGTTTCCATATTGCATACCAACGTGGTATCTGATTAGCACCAAATTCAATTTGTGTTAATAAGCTTAAGGCAAAATTAGCTTGATACAGTGTCATTTAGCAGTATTTAGACATGAAAAACAAGTTGTTTCATTTTACTTTGCGTAGGTGTTCTGTAGCACAGCAAACAAGGGGATCCAGAGTGCTAGCCTGAGCGTTTTTTTTTCTCTAGGAGAGATGGTGTGTGTTAGCAGGGAGGCTGGAGGTGAGAATATTGACATTACAGAGGGTGTGACAGTCACAAACTTAGACCTCTGAGCTCACAGGAAAGAGTCCAGTCAAAATAATATGAGAGTATCAAACCGAGTTTTTCTTAGGAGTCCAAGAAGCCCATGATAAAACTCAATCATACATTTTTAGCTGCTAATGCTAGCTGCCTTTGGGGGTGTGTTGGGCTTAACATGATTTAGGAAATACTATCAAAGTGTAGCCCACAACACAAAGCTTCTACGAGGGGCATTTTCCTACTCCTGAGCCCTGCAAAATGCTGTCTTTAATTGTACCTGAGAAACCCCACTGATGTAAGACATGATAGTTTTGTTTCACCAAGTCACTGTTGCCATCAGCCATAGCTGGACCTGTGTCCATTAATACTGTGAAATGGCTTTTAAAAGGGTAATATTAATCCCTTCAGTGGCAATTTTCATATGCAAATCCATTAGGAGCTCACAAATCCGGTGACTGCTTGTGAACCCTTGGGGCACTGAAACACTCATGTAAGGTTATTTTTTCTTTTCCCTTTTTTGACCCTTCTGATGATTCCCAATTCACTGCTGTACCAAGCCTGATATCCTCCCTAATTCTGCTGGGGGGGAAAAAATATTTCACTGGAGCTATGCCTTTGCTTAGCTTTCAGGAACTTGAGGAAGTAACTTTATGTTGTGCCTCTCTATTTATATATACACTTAATTAAAGATAACACACTGTTACCCCCATATAAACTGTGAAGTGGCCCGAAACATTTTTTTCCCTGTGTAATGAGCACACTGCTCTGCTTGTTTTATTAGATATCTGCTGATTTACACTTGCTAAGGATCCAGCCTGGACCTCCTTCCAGTCAGATGGTGTGAAACTGCCTGCAGGACCTTGATTGTCAGTAAAAAGCCAATGTTAGCAATTTTCATCAGGCAGCATGGAAATTAATTAGCCCAATTTTATGGAAATTAGCTCATTATAAATAATTTTAGTTGGCCCATTCACAAAGCACTTTACACATTAGGGGAAAAAAAAAGGAAAAAAGGAAAAAGCAAAGCTCTGTGAATTGGATACCGAAAAAAACTCTTTCTAAAAACAAATGCTCTTCAGCAGCTGTGCCATTGGCAGGGGAGGGGTGGCACCCACAGATTGAGCCTCTAGACTGTGCTTTTTTCCCTCTCAGCGCCTGAAAGAGCAGCAGGGAAGGATTTGTTGGGGGCTGCAGATGTCCTTGCAGAGCCTGAGGTTGCACGTTCTGCTCCTGCAACCTTTGGGCTTGGCCAGGAGAGGAGGAGGAGGAGGAGGCAGGGTGGAGATGGACATCTCCCAGGGGTTCTGGTCCTGGGGCTTAGAAGAAATAAAATAGTTCAGACACAAATTCGTAATTACAGGGGTGAGAGTGGTCCAGGTGCTGGAGAAGCTCTGCCATCTCCTCCCTGTGACTTTTTAGACTGTAAGGGGTCACATTGCAAGGGAAGGGCACCTGAGTTCTGGGTGATCTCATGTGTGGGGGTGTCTGTCAGCTCCACAAGGTCCTGGCGATCAGCTTGGTCCTGTGGAATCTCCAGGCAGTCCAGACCAGACAGTCCTGGGGCTGCTGTGTTTTGATCCCCATCTTTTTTATGGGTTTCTTGGTTCTCAGGAGTGCCTAGCACAACCTCTGTCTCCTGTTTCAGTTTTTACCCACTTTGCTGCTTTAATAAAACCTGTCTTCAGACTAGTCATGGAATATACGGGTCACGCAAGGGGAAAAACACCTTCACCCCAAGCTTAAGCTTTGTCCCTTTGCTTGAGGAGTTTTCAAGATTTGCTATCTTCAGGATGTCTAAAAGTTTGCCTGGGGATTCATAATTTCCCTCTTGAGTTACAGAGCAGCCAGCATGGACTGGTTGTCCTGTTGAAAACCAGTTTTTCTTCCTGAAAGTGTCCAGCCCCAATTTCATTCTTCCCTCAGATCTGTGATTTTTTTTTTAACTGTTGCCTTCTGCCCCTTTGACAAACAGCATTCTTGAAATGCCTGGAAAGAAGCAGGGGGAAAAAAAACCCTCCTTATTTAAGGAGTGATGTGTCCTGTGTTCCCAGGGAGCCAGATGTGCTCAGGTTCTGCCCCTCCTGTGGAAACCAAGTACAGGAATAGATCAGAGCATCATGTGTTGTCTTGGGAGATAGATTCCATTTACTTTTTGTATCTCTCTGGGCATTTTCCTGGAAATAATTATAATTCATCTGGAGCAGCAACGGGATTTTCTTTCCTTGTGGCCCCTTTCTTGGGTGTCTGGCATTGCTTGTTTTGCAGGTGGGTGATGGATAAGCAGAGCACCCCAAAAGTTTCCTCTCCCTCTCCTCTCCTCTCCTCTCCTCTCCTCTCCTCTCCTCTCCTCTCCTCTCCTCTCCTCTCCTCTCCTCTCCTCTCCTCTCCTCTCCTCTCCTCTCCTCTCCTCTCCTCTCCTCTCCTCTCCCTTTCTGTAGCCTCATGAGCATGTGAGGATGCTCCCGAAGTGTGTGGCAGCACACAAGAAACAGCCACTTCTATAATCCTCAATTTTCTCAACCCCTCTATTTAAGGAATTATGGCACAAAAGATGTGGTTCCTTTTAAAGTGGGAGCTTTAAAATAAATTGAAGCCGAAGAAATGTTTTGGAGATGAGAAAAATCTTTCTGGCAAGTGACAACATCAGTATTATTATGCCTTCACAATTTGCTTAAGCAGCCACTATAAACAGCTTCTAATCAGGCTCCCTTGGTGTTTAGAGATACCTGTGGATTGATTTTAATTAGATTGACACCTCTTTGGTAATTCTATAATGTTTGTTTGCTTATAAGTTAAGAGTATTTGGGTGCTGTTTAACTTCTTTAGTTAAATTTGAATGAGTGGGCTCTTAGACGTGCTGTTTTCTCTGCTCGTGAAGTTTTACTAGAAATAAGTACGCAGGTTTTTGGGTTTTTTTTGACACTTCAACTGCAATTTGAAGCACCTTAGGCATCTCCACTGAATTTACCAATGTTACCAAATTAAAAATAGGATTTGGCACAGACGCAGGAAAAAATGTCAGTGTTAGGGTGTCTTACAAGGTAATTTTTTAGTGTTATTCCAGAGCAACAGGTTTATGGTATTAATAAAAATCAAATTATGGAAAACATATTTACAAGGTGTTTCAGAGTCATTAATGCCCAGCACTGAGTTTTATCTGAGCACCTGCCTGCTGCTGGAGCTGCCTCTGTCAGGCTGGAGACCTGAGCCAGCATTTTTCCAGACTGAGGAAGAGTTTAGATCTCTGTCAGGTGTGAAGATGCTGAACCCACATGGACCAGTTTGAGGCTGGAAGCTGGGTTTTGAATTCCCTTCTCTCTTTCTTTGGTGTGAGATTGCTTCACTGGAAAAGCAGCTGATTATCTCTAATCTGCACCTTTTCCATTATGTTTTTTGTTGATTTACCTTGATTTGAGTTTGTTTTTCATAGTTATTATGGACTTTAGCCTACTTCCAACAGATTGTCAGAGCTCTTCCTATGCTGAACCCATTTCTGTCTGATTATGCAAGGGTGCTCCTGATGTGATCCTGATGGAAAGTACGTAGGGGGCTTGTAAATTGAAAAATGAACTTTGAAACACACCCTCCCTCCTGCCCAAAATGGAAAGTGTTCTCCATAAAAAGAACATTCAGCAATGAAATACCATTTGTGCTGTACTGCCTTTATAAATTTGGGCTCAGAAAATGTGACAGGGCATGTTTTATCACTGATGTTATCAGGTCTGTATAATTGTTTCTGCAGCATCCTACTGCAGCCAGTTTGTTTAAGTCCACCAAAAGAAAATAACTTAGGAGTAAAAGCTGCGCCACAGAGAAAGTGGATTTGGATTTGCAGCGTACCAGTCACTGAGGTTGACTGTGGGGACACAGAATTATCACCCAGAGGAGCCCAAATTCCCCTGGCCCCACCCAGGGTGTGGCACAGGAGAGGGGTGAGAAGGGGCTCCCAGAGTGGAGCAGGACACCCCAGGGTCTAAAGTCTTACCTCAGGGCTAATGCACAATAAAGTTTCCAAAAAGGAAAAGGCTGAGATTTGCGTTAGAAACATTGCTCAGGGTAAGTTTCCAAAGGCCAAGGGAGGGCTGAATCTAGAAATCCCCCAAACACCATAAAGCTCCTATTAGGATTAGGCACTGGGGATGGCATCCCACTCACTGGGGGTGGTGAGCTCCATCCCAACCAGTGCACAGCCACCCATCTGGATCTGTCTGGTGTTTATTTGCCTCCAGCACAAGATACTGAGAGAACACATATGCTGGAACCAAGCAGAGCACCATGGAGTTATCCATGTTTTACTTCCAGCACCTTTGCACTGTTATTTTGAATCCTTGGGTTTCAGTCCTTCATCTGGCATTGCTGCCTTTCATCCTAGCCATCTAATCTCTTCTTGATCTCAAATCTGATGACAAAAACAACCGAAACTTTCTCTTGCTGCAACAAGTATTTAATTCAAAGGCTATCTGAAGATCAAGAGAAGACATTTCACTTTTTTGCTGAACTAGCTGGTCCAAGCAGCCAAACAAGGCTCAGTATTTTCTTTTGAAAAGATTGATTCTAACAAGCAAGAAGATTCTTCTTGGGTGTGATAATTTTGATTCTTAAATTTGAAAAGAGGCACAAAATTATGCCTTGGCTCTAAAAAGCTTTGTACTGTATTTACATGATGACACAGTACAAAAAGGCCCCACCTGAGTATCATTACAGGAAAAAAGATTTCAGAAGAGAGAGTTCTACTCTGTGGTGTTGCAGTTCAAGCAGTCCAGGGAGTTGGAAAGACAGTGAGCGTGATGAAGCACTGACCCAGAGAAGCTGTGGCTGCTCC
>VRYO01002326.1:3736793-3849015 GCA_009812075.1 Sialia sialis
GAGCAGGTGAGCCCCACACCTTGAGCAATGTTCCTGACTTGCAGGCTAAACTGAGTATTCAGTAGGCAATGGGGAAAAGAGGGGTTTGCTCACTGCAGCTGTATCCAGTGATTTACCCAGGTGTGGGACATACATACTCCCTCCTACACTAGGAGATTACCTTAAAGACAGTTGTAATCATCTGATTTAAACCCCTGAATGCAATTAAATCCTGAGTTAAGCCTGCAGAATTTGATCTGACATTCTGTCTTTGACTCATTTGGTTTTTGTGTTTTGGTATTATGGCGAATGCACTGTAATGGATCACACACTCCAAAGATGTGCTGAAAGAGTCGGGGTAAATTAGGGACAGCACATCAGGCTGGATTTTCAGAGTCAACCGTAAATTTCCTTTTTGTAATGTGTGCTTACGTCTGACAGCTGAATATGTGTTTAATGAGATTTTGAAAACATAGACTTTTGATCTATTAGAACAACATGCCTTGTGAGAAGGTGCCTGTGCTGCTGCATAGCTGAATGCTTTAGGAAAATTAACTCACTTTGAAAGCTAAATAAGGCTGAAAACCAGCTTGCCAGCAGAGGAGACGCCATCCACTCTGTCTCAAAACATTGCCTCAGCTGAGGGGGAGCCTCAGCCTTTTTTAAAGGCTCGGAAATGTTTAATTAACCTCACCCCTCCCATTATTTTTCACTTTATTATGCCATGTAACCTACCAACCCTTCCATCCAGATGAACCTCAGATGCTGCCTCCCACACCTTTGGTGGGAAAGGTCTTGATGAAAGCCCAGAAAACTTCAATCTGACCTTAATTTCAACTCCCTTGAATACTCAGCACTGCCAGATCAATCCCCTCAGCACAGTAAGTGTGAACCTGTTCTCCCCAGCTGATAGTGCTTTCCAGCTTCATACCTCATCTTTCTGTTTGCTGTTCACAGGAGATTGCTGCCTTCCATAGTTTCCTTATGGCTTGGGAGTTTGGCCATCACTTGCCCAAGGGAGAACTTGCCCTTTGGGTCTACTCTAGTACAGTGCAGGTAATAAGTAGCATCCAGGAGAAGTACAGCACACAGCAAGAGGATGAAGTGGAGGTTGTTTGGTTCATCTGTCCCTGTCAAAAATCCCAGATGTAGTAAAAAGTATCAGGAGTACCAAAAATCTGTCAAAGATTGCTTGTGAAGAACTGCTGCAGAAGAGGCTGCGGTGATTTAGGTAAGCAGGGTTTCTCTGAACTTTGAGCCTTGCTGCAGCTTTCCTGTTATTCCTGTGGATCAGCCTACATCAGGTTTCAGTAAACTAATGCCTGGAATGAGAGTAGTAGTTTAGGACTTGTTATTTAAAGCTATGATTAGCCCTGTATGCTGGAGGTTTGCAATTATTTCCAAAATCTGGAAGGATCCTAATTACTAGCATCCTCCTGTGTGGAAAAGTGTGATAAAGTTGGCCGCAGAGCAGTGCCTGGGCTATCAGTTTCCATAAATATTTAGAAGTGCTGGAATAAAAGAGAGCAGGGAGCGAGGTGATGTGCTCTTCCTCTATCCCATTTCATGGTTGTGATAAGGGCTGGTGGGGCATTTTCACCAGGGGAAATGTGGCAGTGTTGGAGCCATGGAGGGATTACTCTATTAATTTCCATTGTGCCTTTAGATATCTTTTTCTTTTCTGTGCCTCTGCCTGTGACTGAGCCAGTTGAAATTCATGAGCCAGTTGAAATTCATTTACCTTCAGTGACTGGTACCTAAACAGGCACCTGCATCCAGCCTGTTGCAAGTTTGTTTGGTTTTTTTGGTTTTTTTTTTTAAGCTGCACCAACATTTTTTGGGGGGGAACAACCAATAGAAGCAATGATGAGCTTCAGGCTGCCCAAATTGAGAAGCAGTAATTGCAAGTGAACAGTAAATTGTGCTGCCCTTCACCTGAAAAATTGCCAGCTTAAATAACTCCTGGTGGTTGTTTTTTTTTTTCTGTTTGTGGATCTTTATTTGTTCTGCTAAGGCTGGGAGAGAGATCTGAGCTGTAAAGCTGGGGAGGGCTGTGAGCAGCCACTTGCCAAGTGGCCGTCGCTACAAGTGGGATTTCTATTGCTTTATAAAATGTTCCTTTGTCATGGTTATGTCTTGGAAAACAGTATAAAACAAGAGCCTAGTAATTACAGACAAGGTGCAATTTAAAATCTTGTGTTTTTCAAAGGCAGAAAGCTCTGTGGCATAGAAAACAGAAAAAACACTGGAGAGGTGCCATGTAATGAGATAATTGTCTTTTTCTTTCAATCACTTCTGTCTTGCTTTGGTGGGCAAAGAATATTTACTAAAATCAATACATTTTCTATTTTTCTTAGATCCTGCAAGAGAATAGCAGGTAGTTACAAAATGGGAGTCGTCTCAAGGCTCAGGGCAGCAGATCAAGTGCAAGTTCTCTGTTTGCAGAGGATGCACTTTGATGCAGAGCAGTTGAGAAAAGATGTCACAGGGTTTCATAGTGCAGCCAGCACTTTCCAATAATTATTGTTTTTTGTGTTTGACGCAAAATGTTTGCCATGGTCCTCAGCTAAAGAATAGGGTGAATATTTCCCATTTTTCCCAACTACAGATGTCCCAGAGGTAGCTGGAGGGGCATAGCTCAGCATCTCCAAAATAGCTCAGTTCATGTGCTTCAAAAAAGTGATCTTGGCTTGGGTGGGCAAGATTAAAATAAAGAATAGCCACCTAGGTGATATTTTTTTCCTCCATATGTTTTCAATGCAACTTTGTTTTCCCCCCCTTAACAAAGCAGAGGTTTCTAAAACTGTCTCAATGTTCACATTTTGGGTTTGTTAAGGAAATACTGCACTTTTGCTTTGAAGGTCTTTGCCTTTCATAATTTTGTGTGCTGTTTCTAACACTGCCATTTCCTGGCCAGAAGTGTTTCTGGCAGTGTCTCCTTTTTTCTGTCTGGATGTTGCTCTTACCCTTTTTAAACCTTTTTCACACAGTAGGGTGAGGGAATTTCCACAGCTCCTTATGAAATTGCCATGTTGGAAATGGTGATTCTGGCTAGCAAGAGGCAGGGATCCCAGCCATTCCCTTGGCACAAAGTCACACCACCTGAACTCAAGTCTGCCTTCAGGCCCATAAAAAAATGTCTCTTCAAGGATTTAACATACTTTAATTTTATAGAGACTTAATTTTCACATTCCTCACTTTTTTGTATGCAAGCCTTGCGTAGGTTTGGAAGGCTTTGTTTATAAATGCTGGCAGTGTATCTCTGTATCAGATCCATAGAGATCTGTTCTGGGGTGTGGGAATGGGTTGGAATTATATCTGCTGGACATAGGGGCACTGAAGGAGTCTCCAGTCTTTTTTTGAAGTCTCTGTTCCTATAAGTGAGAAAAAAATCCCTGAAGTATAAAACAGTGGAGGACAGATTGGAACTTGTGCCAATTGCAGTGATTGGGGGAAGGATTTCAGGAGAATCAATTTGTATCTGTACAGTCTAAGACCCCAAAACCAAAAAACCCTATCAAAACCTTGAAAACTTTACTGTTCAAACCTCCACAGATTTTAAAACCAAGAAATATAGATAAAACCTCTCCCAGCTTTATCCAGTGAGAGTTTTTTTTTTTCTTTTTTAAGTGTCCTGGCCTAAAGACCATGATTACTAAGGCAGGCAAAATATTCTTACAGTGTTATAAAAATAGTTATTCAAAACCCCTCTTCAGCTATGGAAAAAAAATGTTTAATTAATGTGTTTTTAAAAAAATAGTTGTAAGTTCTCTAATCCTTGCCTCAATATTTGTATCAAATCTGTTGATGAGTTTTTGCAGAGGGTTCTGTGATGTCTGCTTCTTCTACTGGCTCTTAAGCCAATCCTGCAGAATTTTGGGAAGGATTTCCATGTCACTGGCACTTTGTCTGGGCAAGACGTTGGGCTGGCTTTGTGTTTGAGTTAAAAGGGCCCCAAAATGTGCTGGAGTTTCATGTACTCTGTAGGACTTGGTTGAACTGCTTCGCTCATGGAAGCACAAGAGCTGCTTTTTTTTGTGTTTGTGTTCTGAGCACACAGTGAACAAGTCTTCCAGTGGCCCATGGGGAGATTTTAGCCACAGCAGAACCCTTCCAGAGCTGGATAAATGACAGGCAAGGGAGGGCCAGGCCTTTCTAATCTGAGTGCAAGCCAAACTTCTCCAGGGATCCTGCAAAGTGAGATTATTTGCCCTCATATGGGCATTCTGTCAGTTGGAAGTGACCCACCAAGGTGATAAGAAAACATTGTGGTGTTTCAGTCAAGGTTTGAACATGGACACCACAAAGAGCTTTCAGGTCAGTCCCTTCAGAGATAAATGGGATGAGAAACTTTGCCCTTGTTCCACTTGTGTGAAAAAACCTTGAGAATGAGAGAGTGGATGACTTTAAGCTTGAGATAAAGCTGCCAATATTCATTGTTATACTCTTGTAATACGTTAAACAAGGCCACAGACAAAATAAAATGCAATTACCCGTGTTTGTTTTTCAAGCTAGTGAAGAATTTAGGAGGCTGTGAGAAGTGGCAGTGACATGCAAAATTGTTTGTAGTTAAAATAAAATCTGCTCCTTTCCAAACAAAATGGTCTCTACACCTTAAGGCAAAACTCAGGGGAGAGAGCTTTGGTCTGGTGTCAGCAATGCTTAGGGCTGATCCTACTGGGTCTAGGTCAGGACTTGGTGTACGTAACCATAAATCAACACAAAACTCTGGCTTTGGGGTTATTTTTTGACTGGACCTAATTTTTTGGCACTTGAAGGGGATTTAGCCCTGAAGTGAGTGGTGATGAGTGGTAGCCCTAGAACTAGTAAGAGGGGAGTTGGAGTTGGCTGCTCCTGACATGACCTGCAGCAAATCTTCACAAGGTGCATCCTGGGGAAGTCATTTGCCTCCCTGGTTTGGTGTTCTTCTCTGAGTGCCTCTCTTCATGCTCTGCCAAGAAAACCTTCAAGTAGCTTGAGTTTGAGGCATGGAGAAGATGATAACACTTAGCATGGATGATGCTCTCAGATCACTCCAAAGGGATTTGGGCTTGGGGAGCCTTTGGATGTTTCTTAAAAGGGTATGACAAGCTGAAGTTTCTCCAGTAGGATTACATGGCTTGAGGGAAGACGGGAAGACCACATATATCAAAAGCTTCACAGCACTGCCTTAGTATTGTGTCTTCTATTCAAAGCTTTTTCTGATCAAATTTGGCTTTGAATCCATGCCAGCCTCATAAATCTGCTTGGTGGTGGTTCTCCCCTGCCCAGAAGTTAAAAATAAAGAAAAAAAATACTAAGACTTTCAAGCTGTGCTGTAATGACATGAATAAACAGTCTTTGTGTACTTAATATAAAAACATTTAAGAGCTTTATTTTTCCATAGATTAAAAAATAGCCAGAAAGGAAATTCATTTAGCAAATTTAGTGCCTTGAAATATTTCAAAGAACTTGTGGGCAGCAAACATTTCTCCTGTTTGTGCTGGTGACCCTTATGGTGCCTGAAGAAAATTTGAGTGTTTAGAGATACTTAGAAGCATTGAAGAAATGCTGTGGACTTAAGCAATAGTCTCTAGTGGATGAAACTGGTAGGACATTATTCCTACTTGGAGATGAGCCCTGTCCTAGAGATTTTGGGAACATGCAGCATGGAGTCATAACAGACATTTTTAATACTATTAAAAATCAGCCTTTTAGTTCTGAGAAGATGTAATACTTTTTTACTCACATGCTTATTTTCCTAGGGAACATGTTCTCTAAAGCAAGAAACTTTCCTGCTGCTTAAACCTTCCTGCTGCAAGTTTAATGCCCTTTGTGAGACTTCTTGGAGTGCTGCACAAAATCCCTCCTCTGGACCAGGGATGCAGCAGATTGTGTTGATTGTCAAGAACGTGTCCTTTGACTTTTGAACACCATGTTTGCATGCTATTATCTCTTGTGAATGTCACTGTGTTGCTATTTCCCATCACTGGTTGTGCCTGCAGTCCCTCTTGTAGAGGCATCAACTCTTCATTCCTGCCTGTAGTCTGTGGCTGACCATCCAGCAGAGCTTTCTGACATCCCTTCAACTCAGAGCTTGTGGGTAAATGTCTTTGGCTTGCAGGGCTCAAGTACATGCTTCACTGTGCTAAATAAGGATGAACTCTTAAGCGCTTGCTTGTTTAAAGTGATCATTTTCTAATGATGTGAGGATTTTTCTCCTAATGTGGTTAACAAATTGCTGATGGCCACTTTCATATTCTTCACACACTTCTAATATTTGCAATAATTTGCCATCTACTGTACTTTGGAAAAATGCCATGAGTTGGCACTGAACTATTTTGTGGGGTATTTTTGCAAATAAGTTGTGTTCAATCACACCAGTCTCTTTTACCATCTACATACATCATCCTTAGTAATTTCTGTTCTCTTACTGAATGACTGGAGCTAATTTTTGAAATGGTTTTCACGAGTTACTGAGGACAAATAATATTTCTCTTATGAATCATCAAATAGAGTTTTTGTGCTAAAACTCATGTAACTATTAAATATGAAAATAGTTCTTTTGACATAATTAAAATTCTCCTAAAACTTGACTCAATAAATGAAGGTGAATCAAACTTATAGTTATGATTCACAAAATTACGTGTGAACCTCACAATATGTATTTAAACTGTTCCCACTCTTAGGAATAGAAATCAGAGACAAGTTTCAAACTGGTTTCTAGAGAGCTGTGACCAGCTTCTTCTGTGCTTGTTCCTTCCTGCAGTTCCTGGCTCAGATGCCTGTCTTGGAAATCTGACATTGCACATCAGTTTAGCAAAATTTCTGACTATGCCTCTGTCCTCATGTGGCTTTTATGTAGCTGTGCTTTGCATTGCGGCTGTGGGCATTTTCTGCCATGTGAATGTAATGTTTTATTGGTGTGGGTGTGTGAAAAGCTGGTTCTTTGAGGAATCTGAAATGGGCACAGTCACCATTAGGAGAGCTCCCACAGGATGATTGATCTTGAGTCTCAAACATGAAACTGAATAGCTTTTCAAATTTCTCCAGTCCTTAACATTCTAGTGACATTCTAGAGCCTGTAATTGTAGACTCAAATACCTTGAATCATCTAGTGCATTACAGACTCTGTGTTGTTGCTTACAAGCTTGTTCTTTTTTCCCAAAAAGTGCTGTCACAATTAGGTCGTACAAACTTTTTCTGTAAATCAATATATTAAACTCTATATTGAAGGGTGACATAAATAAATGTCTGGAGTCCGCTTGTTGCTGCTTGGTAATATTGAACCTAAATTTTAACATTCAAAGGATGAATAAATTATAGACCTTTTAATTTTATGTTGTTTTTAGCTTGCTGGTAGCGATCCCATCGTCCTGCACAGCTGTTCTGCCTTTGTCTTTTTCCACCAATAGTGATATCCAGTGCCTTGGCTCATTATCTTCCTTTCAGCCTTTCTCCTTCCAGCCCTGTCTTGGGGGTTGAAAGACTGGTGTCTGCCAAGGAAAGTTCCCTTGGAATGGAAAATGTGACACCCTCTTCTTCCTTCCAAATTATTATCACTTTGAAATGATGAGGCTTTCATGAAAAGACGTGGGGAAAGGAATAACAGATCATTACTAGTATGCATGTGTATAACAAGACAGACAAAAACCCCCAACAATAGCAGCAGCAACAAACAAGAACAGAAAATCCCAAACAGTCTCCTCCCTCCCCGCAGGCCTTTTCCCCTTGGTGCAGTTCCAGTCACAGCCAGCAGAGGCACTGCTGGCTCCTGTCCAGGCAGGATGGGTGCAGTGATTCCTCCAGGCCTGCAGGGGAGCCCTGCTGGCTCTGGGCAGGGCAGTGTGGATTCCTCCAGGGCTGCAGGGGGCGCTGTGGCGCGGGGGCTCTGGGGCCCCACAGTGATGGCGCCTGGCCAAGGTGGGCAGGCACGGGTGGCAGATGGCAGCGATTGCCAGGCTCCCACACTGAGGTGGCCAGTATGGGGACATTCCTCATTATCAGCTGTGGACTTTCCCTAAATGTCTGGGAAACAAAATAAAGAAAAAGCAAATTTGCAGTGCAGGGAAACTGCAACAGATGGGATCTATGAGTCCCCCATATAGGAATGGCGATGCATTGAAGGTGAGAGCTAATCCTGGTATTTTGGTCGTTAGCTCCAGGAGCGATTGGGCAGCAGGGAAGCAAGGCAAACAGTTCCTTTGTACCCCAATCCCAGGAACAGGACCAAGCCAAACCCAGCCAAGCCTCCAGGGTAACCCCCTCATCTTTTCTCACAGTATCACCCACAACCTGCGTCCAGCCAGGGGGAATTTCAATGGAATGTTGTGGCACCCAGATACATCTTCTATTTCCTAATTGCCCCATTTGTCTCTCAGGCAACCTGCCCCCACATTGTCCTTCTTCCAGGTACCAGATGGGAGAAAAATACAGAAAGCTCTTTTAAATTATTTCAATCTATTTTGGCTAGTTGTGCAAAATTTTGTCTTCCGTACGCTCTTGTCTCTTTGAGATGTGCCATTCTTCTTCCCGTGCATGGAATATTCCCAGGGCTCCCTGGTGACTTCATCAGGAGCTTTCTTGAAGGAGGATGGTGGGGGAAGGCTCAGTAGTGGTGATTATGTCTTTATTAGGTACTTACATGTTTCTGGTGAGGGATCTGTTCACTGTGCTAAAGGAGGATAACAGAACATTCATGTGATTGTCCTGGTTCCTTTATTACTGTCGTTTCTGCTTCGTAGAAGTGTAAAGTCTGTTCATTTCCCAGAATCTCATTAAATTTGGAAAAGTGAAAAAGAAAAACTACCTATTTGCAGTTGTTGAGTAATTGCAGTTGTTGAACTGACCAAAAGCTCTCCACTTTAGGTAGTTCATCTGCAGCTTCCATTTCTATAGGTTCAGCAGTCAGGGTGAAGAAGGAGAAGAGACAAGAAAGGAATTACTTACTATTCCTCCTGTTATAATAAGGCCTTGTTTATTCTTGCATGAAACAGATTTTATTTACCTCCTTGAGCATTTCATAGATTTCCTTTTATAAGGTTGGTAGAGGTACTTTTTCATCTTGCCACAGCTCATTCCTCCCACCCTTCTTGGTGTTGATTTTCAGTAGCTGCAGGGTCAGTGAGTCCAAGTGTGTTTTCCCTTTCAACTCTTTGATCATTCAGTCTTGGCAGGGTTATTTTGAGGGTTTGTGTTTTGTTTTTTTAATATATTTTAAGTCATTGCCAAATGATTTTGGATAATAAGCTATTGAAGAGCAGCAGAAGACCTCCCCACTACTACCAGCAGCAGCATAAAGCAAAGATAAATGCAGCATTGATATTCCTGCCTTTTGGGAAAGTTCTCCTCTTCCAACATTTGTGGTAACCCTGATACAGGATGACAAGTTCAAGTATCCAGAAATTTGGCAGAATTAAATGCCCACGCAGAAATGTATTGGCACTGAGAGATCCAATTGTGCTGGGAGATGTGGCAGCACGAGCTCGCCACTGCAGGCTCAGCTTCAGGACCAGCACAGTGATAAATCCTAAGTGCCATCAAGCAACACGTTGGCAAGCTGAGGATGAACTGAGCTGAGCCAGGTTCAGCTCCTCAGAAATATTCCAGTCTGAGCTCAACGGAAATGTTCTTCTTTCCGTCAGGATTTTCAAAATTACTGCTAAAGAAAAAAGCATTAGGGAAAAAGAAAATGTATCAGTTAAATAAGCAAATAAAAGGAAGAGAAAGAGGCACTGCCAGGAAGCTGGGCTTGGGTCAGTGGAGCATTTCTGGCTCAAAGCTTGAAATCCATATCTGCTGCCTTTCCCTCCTTTGAAAAAGCTGTGATTGTCATTTCTGGACGGAACAGCTATGAAATGGTTGCTGCAATTTCAGAGTGTGAGTTTTTGTCATCATTCTTGTCCTATTTTACATAATCTGTAACAGAGCAGGTATAGATTTTAGTCATCCTTATTGTTCAGAGGAATATTTAGGTGGGAATCCAAACTGAGCAGAAACAGTGACAGACATCATCATTTGTTCCCCCATCAGGACAAGAGACAAGCACACTGCCAGGGTTTTCTATGGCCTCCTAAGGAGGGCAGTGGGAATAATAAAAAGTCTGAAACTTGTGCAACAGAAGGCAATGGATTTTCTCTGAAACTGCCTGCTTTTGTGGTGGCTTAGTTGAAATGTACCCTGAATTCTGGGTTATGCCTATCATAAAACATCAAGCAAATCCTTTGGGTAGTAAATTTCTGTGTAACAGATCAGGGATCACTGGCAAAGTCCTCCAAGGCCACTCTTCTACAAATAACAAGTGGTTTTCAGGAGGAGACAACCTTTTTGAATACATCTGTATGTCCAAAGGAGCTATTACCAGGTGCTGCACACTGGACATAAACACAAGAAAGGTTTGAGAAAAGCAGTCAGAGATTTTCAATTCTGTTGAAAGAACAAGCTGGTAGGAAAAGCAATTCCCAGAGCAATTATAATTCACCTCTGGGGTGCTCAAAGTTCTCAGTGACGCAAAGACAGCCCTAAATCTTGGCAGCAGATAGAAATATGTCTTGTGTTGACAGTGAAAATGTAGCAGCTTGAAAACCAATGTTTAGAATATACAAAATTCTATAATACAAAAGGTTACTAAGGTAGAACAGTTAAAAATAAGACATTTGTTCATAAATCTTTCTGATGTCCCCACCACAGGAGCTAAATTTGGTGTTCTGTTTGCTTTGCTTTTAGGCATCCTGCTTCATCCATGGCCAGGTCTGTGATATGCCTGGGTGAGACACTTAACTTAGAAATGTTCATGGGATGATGCAGAGGAGTTCGCAGGGGTGGGTTCTTTTTGGTTTTCTGTAATCTGGAAGGTTCCTCGGGATGCATGGTTTAGGTAGCAAAGGTTGTGTAGAGACCTAAGAGCAGCCTTCTAGTATCACAAGGGGGCCTGCAAGGCTCTTCCTCAGCAGCTGCAGTGATAGAAGAAGGAGTAATGGGTTCAGACTGAAACAGAGGACATTTAGGTTGGCTGTACAGAGGAAATTCACCCCTGTGAGGGTGCTGAGGCACAGGTTGCCCTGAGAAGCTGTGGCTGCTCCATCCCTGGAAGTGTCCAGGGCCAGGCTGGACAGGGCTTGGAGCAGCCTGGGATAGTGGAAAGTGACTGGAAGTAGATGATATTGAAGGTCCCCTCCAACCCAAGCCATTCTGTGATGACTCTGTGATTTAGGGTTAGGATGGACAGGTACATCCCCACTGAGGTACATTGGTGGGTACCTGCCATAAAATCTCAGCATTCTAGCCATTGGAATGGTGTTGGTTGTGGTTTCTGTATGACGTGACTCCTGTCCTAGAGAGGCTGCTTTTCCAGGTGCCTTTGCCTCCACTTTCTTCTTTCCAGTAGCAGATTTGACTGCATTTCCCTCTCAATCTTTGCACAGGTTGCCCAGAGAAGCTGTGGCTGCTCCATCCCTGGAAGTTTTCAAAGCCAGGTTGGATGGGGCTTGGAGCAACCTGGGATAGTCTGAGGTGTCCCTGCCATGGCAGGGGGTGGGACAAGATGAGCTTTAAGGTCCCTTCCAATTCCAATCATTCTGTGATTCTAAAGGCTATAAAATCTGTTGTGCTCCAGATCACATCTACCAGCAGCAAAATCTCTTTTAGATGCTGCAGTGCCTCAGAAAAAGATTCTCAAATGGAAGCCTGGCAGTCCTTGAGTGCCTGCTGTGCCAGGGTCTGTCCCTGTGTTTGACACTGTATTAAAAATTGCCGTGTGCTTCTCAAGCAATTTCCTTGCCCATCATTCCCAGGTTATCTGTGCCCCAGGGTCACTGCTTCCCAGGGACAGCCACAGGACTGGCAGGTCCAACAAAATGTATCTGTGGCTGTTCCTTTGGCAGCACGCAGTGTGCAGCCCCCTTGTCGCCTGCCCCTGCACATCTGTGGGATGTGGAGCTCCCAGCTTCCAAAGGAGCTGGGCTCTGGGGTTCAGTTGGAAGCCAAAGGTTATTGAAGTTGTAATTATGGAGTTCTCTCTGAAATAAGACATGGGACCTCAGCTCATTTTAGCCTGTAGGAAGAAGTAAGCACTTGACATGAGTTTGCGCTGTGTGAGCTCTTTGGAGAAACCCTTACACACTTCACAGGGATGTGTGCTTGATCTGAGGATTTCACTGTAAGACAGGGGTATGAGATACTGGAAATGGGGAAAAAAATTCCTTAATTTTATAGAGTGTGCATGACGCTCTCAGTAGGCAAATTATTATAGCTTAAGACTATAATTAAATTAAAATGCAATGTCTTAGTATTTCCTGGGCAGTGCCTCCATGAAGCACCAAACTATTTCTTTTAGAGAGAGGTTGCATAACTTGCCTGGTAATCACTAGACAGAGATACGTGAATAGTTTGGGGCACTGAAGGAGTAATTGGAATACTAAACCCTGTTTGCAGAGGCACTGAGATGAGGGGAAGAGAGTGTGCATCCTCTGTGGACACCCTGAACAAAGAGCATTCCTGTTTTACCTCTCCTGCCCTAAGGGCATGGCTTCTGACAGGCACAGAATGACGGCTGCAGGAAGAATTACGTGTGCTAATTACTCCAAAATGAATTAATTGCTATTAATTCTTTTATCACAAAATCAATTAATATTGTACTGCAACCCATTTTTAATTATAGGAGTCGATACAAATTGGATAAACTGTGGACACAGCAAAATTATGGCAAAATTCCAAAGTTAGTCTCTAGTAAGAAATGAAGCCCCAAACAGTTCAGCACTGAGATTGAATTAGTTGTTATTTTTATTAAAAAATAAGAGCCCACAGCAAAAACATGAAAGCAGAAGCTTCTTTGTGAGGAAGGAGAAATCTTTTTGTGGTCATGAACGAAGTTTGAAAGGACAATAGTAGCTGTGGGTTTTTTGTAGCTATCTACATGTTTCTGAGGTGATTTTCATCTTAATTAAAGAAAAAAAAAAGAAGAATCATTGTGTTCCAATGTTTAGGTTGTTGTGCTTAAAGTGATGCTTGAAAGGGAATAGATCTTCAATACTTAATCATCCCTTGAACAAAAGCATGCTTTATATTCTGCACCTCCAGTTAAACAAACTCTCAGTAGTTTTAGTACTAGTCTTGGAGTAAAGAGGTTTCTGAGGGTAAGAAAGTAAATGAAAAAAAATGGGTTCTCTGGCAGTATTTGAGTAGAAATGTGGTTGAAGGGATGGCATGTAATAAATTCTGGGCCAGATGTCCTGGTGACATTCCAGGGGCTTGTGCTGTGCCCATCTGAGAGCCACAGCTGAAAGGGGCTTCTGGGAATTCAGGGACACCAACCGTTCACAATTGGATAATGGCAAGAACAAATCCTGGAGAACATCAGAGGCATAATTAATCTGCTGCCTTTGCTTTTGAGTCATTATGTTGGGTGTGGGAGTGGGTGGAAGTTTGCATTAGAAAGGAAGATGTTGTACTGCTGTCTAGAAAAGGATGTGCATGTCTGGTGTGTGGCAAAAACACGCAGGTGTTTGGATGCTGGTTTCTTATTTTTGGAATCATTTGCTGGCTGGTTAATGGTGGCAGCCAGGAAAAATGGATACTGGCTTCCAGAGGATGGGTAGGTTTCGTGGGGAGATGCAGGAGTGCTGCAATGTATGTGCCTAATAGAGATAAAGTTATCTGGCATAATTTTTTCAGACTCATGAGCAGAATTTAATGTTTGGGGCTTCATTTCATTGACTAATGCACAAAGCAATTTGAGTAATGAAAAACTGCTCTTTGTCGAGCAAAAGCAAGAGGCATTGATGGAAAAGCTAATTTATTTACTCTTTTATGGAGAGAACATACTTTGCTGAAGTTCAAAACTGACTGTGCAGCTATTGATGAGTGTTCCGGCAAGTAAAATGGCTAATGAAAGCACTGACACCCTCCCTATGCCTCTCTTTTGAGATCTGAAAGTTGCAGCTTTGCTGAACGTTTGTAAGGGAAGGGCTCATAAGTGTTCCTTGTTGTTGTGTGGTTAAAACTTGCATTTTTCAAGTATTAAGTGCTAGAAAATAGCTTGTTTCAGAGCACTGAATAGCTGGAAGGTTTTGGTTATTCCTGTCCTGGCTGGCCCCATCCTTCCCTTGTCCCCTCCTACAGCTCTCTGCACTCCTGCTACATCTGTGGCTCTCTCAGAGGATGTGTGATCCACAACTTAGGGGCAAAAGAAAACGTGCTCATTTTCCCTCCAGCTAAAAGAACAGCGGCACATTAGCCTGCCCCTCATCTCCTCAGCAGTTCTGATACTATTATGTATTCATAGGTGCCCACCTGATGTGCTGTTCAGGAGCACTTTGGTTCACAATTTCTGATTCTAGAGACCTGTAAAATTTAGCTATGACCACTTGTAACACCTATGCGTGGAATTGCCAGGTGAGATGTGTACTTCATCTGGCTAAAGTCAAGTCCATCTTCCTCTCTAAAGCTGTGTCCTGGTTATAACAGGCTGGTTGCACACAGGAATGTTGTGTGTTGCTGTCAGTTTGAAGTGGGAGTATGAATCAGGAATTTTGTTAAAACTCAATTGACACTCTGTGGTTTCAGTCTTCTCTGTGCCACAGGTCTGAACTGAATTTTTTCTGCTGCAGCTTTTGCCCAAGGCCATTAAATGGGAGATGTTGGGGGTCCATTTTCTTAAGGGAAAGGAAATAGTGTTTGGAAGATGGAAGGAGCTGAGATTTGGGCAATTTAGTGTCTGTTCTGACAGATTAACCCCTCTAATGAATGGGGATTTGAATCTTCACCTCTTAAACTCCATCCACATTCTCTTGGAGTTTCTGTATCATATCTACGAGCTCTAGTTGCTTATAAAGCTTCCAAAGTTGTTATGTGACAACAAGGATATTGTAGTGTGTGTTAAAAGGTATCAGCTGTTTATAAAGACAGAGAGGTCTTTGAGTAAAAAATGTTAAAAATCTGACAATCCTTTCTCCTGAAATGAGGGGGTGATTTGCCTGAGAAGACCTTAGACTATGGTCCTGTAAAATTAATTTTCCCCTGTACAAACTCCTACATCCACGTCCAGGAATGGAATGCCAGCTGAACAGTGCTCACACACACACACAAGTATGCTGGAATGGCATGAGTGCCTACAGTCTAAACTATGTCAATCCCAGACATTTTTGGTGGAAGTGTATCACAGGAACCCGTGGTGGTTTTGTGCAGACCTCTGCCCACGCTGGAAAGCGACACTCATGTTTACTGTGGGGAAAACCTATCCAGACTCCCACACACCATACAGCACCAGGCAGCTGACTGGATTGAAGGGAAAATATGGGAACATAGCAGTGTAAAACATACCCTTGTAATTTTAATGCTCTATTTCTATTGACCTCCTGAAAATGAAATGGCGACCTGAGCTAACAAGCATGAATTTTAATGATGTGCCTTAAAACCAATAGCAAAGCTGTGTTCTTTTCATGTCACCCACCCAGAAGTCAGTAACATCCCCTCTGGATGTCTGGGTACTCCAAAATATGCACATTTTGCAAAAAAAAAGTTTAATTTTTAAAATAAAGATATGTCTAGAGCTTTCTCATTCTGTTTTACACTTCATGTGGTTATCAGTGTGTTGTTCCATATGTTGTGTAGCATGATGTAAGAGGAAAAGTGCAGTTAGAGATGGAGGGAGTTTTCTCTAATGAATGGCTGGGCTTCAGTCATGGATTTTTTAAAAAAAATTAAAAATTAATGCTTCACTTTTTGCAAAGGTCAGTCTGTCTGGAGAAAAATGACATTTCTGTGAGAAACACAATCTGGTAGGCATATACAGCAAAAATGAAATCCAGAGCACACCAAATCCTCCCTGTTAGTGCTCCTGAGTAGACACAGTCAGCTTGAAGATCTGTGAGTCACATTGCTGGTGACAGTGGGTTGCTTCAGAGGAGTCAGGATCCTGCTTGGCATGTGCTGAAGCATCCCTTGTCCAAGGATCTCAGGTGTTAGGCAGAATCCTCAAGTGTCAGGCAGAAATGAAATGTTCTCACTGACCATTTGACGAAGGTGGGGCTGTGAAATACCAATTCAGCTTTCTGGACATTTTCTTCTCTGCTGTCTTGAACATGTTTGTCTGTCCTGGCCTCCTCCTCCTCCTTGCCTTTGATCGATTTTTCATGAGCTTTGTGCAGAGGGTGACTCATGTCCAAAACATGAGCACAGCTGTTTACCACTGAGACCTGTGTGTACTTCACAGAAGGGTGTTTTCTCTGTTTCTATAAATCTGGCAGAGCTTCTTTTATCCATGGCTATGTTTGTTCAGAAGATGGAAGGTTATTTAGAGAAAGCAATCAGGGAACATAACCTTTTTTCCCCTTGTTATCAGAGGTTTATGCAACATGACTTTGAGAGTCTTTATCACAGATTTCTGCATTTAATCCACTTAGGTTGGAAGGAAGCAACCAGGAGAGGGGCAGGTGCTGTGCAGTGTCCTAGGGATACTGGTGAAACCAGAGATTGTCCCCAGAGCAGGATGTCTCCCAGTGCTATATGTCCCTTCAAAATAATGCTGAATTTTAGGTACTGGGCAACAGGCAGTGCTGCAGGGAGTAGAGGTGATATGCTGGTTCTTCCTTGGATTTGGGGGAGGAGGTATGACAGGGTAGGGTGCCCCAGGTAGGTACTCTTAGGACCTATTTGTTCATCTGGGGTTTAGCCACTGGTTTTGGGGGATGTGTGTGTGTGATCAAATGGTGGCTCTGGAAAATACCAGCACATTTCCTATAATCCCCAAGATCCTGTGCTTTGCATGTGCATTGCTGTGACTCACAGAAAAGCTGTGAGTGCTGATGCCGCAGCCCCTAAGCTGTGGTCCACGGGCCTTGGTGGTCACTGGCCTCGTTATCGTTGAGGGCATTGTGGTGTTGAATATTAATCACAAACAGGTGAATATTCCCCTGTGTTCTGATTCTCACATGCTCTTCAGCAAGGCATGACCACTTCATGGGGGCTTCTGGTCACAGCTACCCACAAAGCTGCTCCATATCTACAGCCTGGTGCTGCCTGTGCAGGGATATCCTTACAGACACCTTCCCTAGGGTCTGTTAGTCCAGGGACCAAATGCTGTCCCCTGCCACGTGTGAGAACAGCAGCAGAAGCTGACAGGCTGGCTCAGACGGCCAGTCTCGGGAGCTGTGCTTATAAAGCACTTCCTAATGAAGGGAAAAGAAGCCAGAGAGTTATTTTCTAAGAATAAAAATCCCTTTATGGCTTTTTGAAAACTACTTTACACTTTGCACAAATGATCGCCTAGCATCTGGCAGGCTGGGTTTTTGCCATGTGTGGCAGAGGATACAGTTGGTGGAGTTGCAAGCAATCAACTCAAAAAGCTTTTGTGCGGTCCTGGAGCCCAGGAACTTGTTAATTTTGAGCAGTCGTTTTCCGCATTTAGCCCATTAGAGACTCTATTTTTGGTGACCTAGTTTGAGCTCTTTAAAAAATAATCAAGCAGCATTTTTCAGATCTGATTTGTAATGGGACTGTGGATTGGTTTTACAACTTGAAATGAAAGTTAGGGGAGGGGGTAGAACTTTTATCTGCCTGGTCCTTCAGAGCGAGCATTTGCAATTGATTTTAGAGGGCCTTTAGGAAGGTTAATCTGACAAAGACTGTGGCTTGGCTTCACCACTCCAAGGGTTATTGTTTGACTTGCCACTGGGAAAATAATAGAATAGCCAGGTTTAAATAATATTTTCTGTGCAATACCCTCCAGGAGAGCTAGCAAGTATTACTGGGCATCATCCAAACACTGTCAGAGCCTGTGGATTTGCCTGTCCCCAGGGTGTAGGATGGGGTTTGGACTGGAGAGCAGCAATTGGAGCAAATGCCAAAATGTCTAGCCGTGGGTTACACGCTGACTGCCGGGGCAGAGCTGGGGTCAGGGCTCGCACACAGACATCGTTTCCGTGCTCTGGCTCAGTTCTGGGAATTAGTGCCATGCAGGAGAACTGCTGGCCTCTGCCTGCCTCTGACTGCAGGGATCCCTGGGCACAACAGGCTTTCAGTTCCTGTGAGTGAAGAGGGATGCTCACAGCTGAGAGTAGCCCAGGCCAGGTGATGGCTTTTTCAGGTGAGCCCTTGGGACAATTCCAGCAAAACTGAAGCAAAGAAAAAGACCTTCAAATAAAATCTCAGTTCCTGACTTTATATATGAATTGGTTTGGCATTTTCTGCCAATTCAAGATTATGTTCCCAAATACCAGATTGCCTCGAGTGGCATTGCAGTAAACACATATTTTTTTCACTTTTTTGTCCTTTCTCTGGATAGCCCTTTTCTCACTGTGCCAGGAGGCTGCCTGGGCAGCAGACCCCAATTTCAGGCTCCCTTCTGAGTGAGAGCAGCCTGGTGAAGCTGGCATTGCAAACACAGGCACAGAGTGATCCTCTGAATTCCCATGAAGAGTCTCTGTGATATTTCTAAGGATCTGCAAGTCAGAGAATAAATCTGCCAAGTCTGAAGGAAGGGAGAAGACAGCTCTCCCTGATTAGGAGACACAGCAGTCTCTAGTGTGGAAAGGTTCACAGGTTGTTGAGGTACCTACAGGACAAATGTGTGGTGGATCTGTCCACCTCCTGGCCATTGTCCTTAGAAAATCCTTCACTGGGGCACGTGGAATGGGAGGGATAGAACTGAAACATGCAGAATTACACCAACATTTTTGAGCAGCCATGAAACTCTTGCTTGGGCCAGCTGAGCTCTCTTGTTATTGAGGTTAGAACTGGTCCTTTGTCCCTCTTGATCCCTGCTCAAGGTCAGGTTGTGCGGGGCACAGTACAACTCTGGTTTAAATTGGAGTTTCTTCATGTTGAATGCTCAGTGCCTCTCTTTTTTCAGCATAAATATTCTTCCAGGGGCCACGAATTGTGAAAGATAATAATATAATTCAGTTGACATCAGATTGTAATTAAAAATGTTTGGCCTATTAGAAATACGAGAATCCTGTATTTAATTTATATTTGATTTTTTTTTTTTAAGAAAATCAGTAATTTACCAGTTTCTGTTGCCATTTTCCTGTTTCTGTAGCTCAAAAGTATCTTGATCCAACAAATGAGATGTGGCAAATGTTCTAAATAGTGTTCAATTTTATTTTTTTACAGAAAAAATATGTAAATGCCTGAGAAATTATACTTTGAAAAGTGGCTACTGCAAATTAACAGCATTTCGCATGGATCTTACTTTGCATTTTTAATGCCCATAATGGTTGTCCCAAATTACATGATTTGCATTATAAACCAGAACAGCTCCTGTGTCGCTGCTGCTGTCCAACAGTTGAATAACAAGGCTTTTCTTTCCAAACTGTATAAATACATATTTACCCAAATGATGCAATTTAGGGCTCTGTTATTTTACATTTTTCTGGTTGGTCAATCACACTGACATCTTTAATTGCCAGTGCTTTTTAAATGCACCTGAGTAAGTCTGGTGTTTGAGGAATGGAAGTGCCAGGCATAGGCTGGGAGTGATCATTTTATTTTTACACTGACATTTTGACACTTGAGTTGGTGCTTTCTCTTTCTCTGCCTTTATCTTATGGAAAATGATGGGTTATTGTGTTGTTCCATGTTCAGCAGTGATAGTTTTACCTTTTCCCCACTGGGCCGTGGCACTAAGGGAAGGGCTAGGGACACTGCTGGGTGAGCTGACCCATGTTTCATCAGAAACCCAGGATGCAGTGTCCAGCCTCTTAAGGCAGGAGCACTTTTGGTGTCTTTGTCCTCCTTGTCCTGCCTTGTTCCTCCAGGCTCCTGCTGTCTGAAGCCTCTGGGAAAAGAGCTGGATGATCTCCATCATGTAACCCTGCCATCATCAACATTATTGATTGTTCAAAGTCCTAACCTGAGTCATCTACACCTGTCTTCAGTAGTTTTTTGGGATTGCTGATCCTCATTGTCCAAGGAGATTTGATGCAATTAAATCACTCCATCATTAGTTTCTGTCCCCAGTGCTTGAATTTCACTCCAAGTTGGCAGTCAGAGTCATAAGTGAGTGAGCTCCTTTGAGTCAGTTCAAGCCAGCACTTGTTGACTTCAGGCTCAGATATAAGCAGGGAGCAGGTAAATGGGTGGATAAACTCAGTGTTTCTTTAGCTCTGTCTCCTTTACCCAGACAGGTTCCTGAAGTATCCAAGGGTTGTGTGTACCTGTTAGGCAGTGACTTTCCCTTTTGACTGTCATTCTCTGGTTTCAAACAGGTCTGTGAGGTTCCAGTGCCAGTGTGTCCCAGCAAGGATTGGAAAAACAATTCCAGGGTAGATGGCAGGGACCCAAATTCATTGATATCTGATGGGATACACAGAGATTTACTGGAGTTCATCTTCACCACACTTTTAGTCTCAAGACAGTTTCTCCCAAGAAGCACTGTGGGAAACCAGCAGCTCTGCTTTTTTATTGTTCATGAACCTGCTGCTTTCCCCCACCTCTGGATCTTGAGTAGAGCCCTTCAGTCTGCCCAGCTTTTCTTATCTGTCCCTGTGCCACCCACAGAAGAGGTTTGTTGTAGTGGGCGAGGGAATGGTTTAAATAGATTTTGATTAAATGAAACAAACTCTGGAGAAAGGGGGAAGTTGTGTGTTGTCTTAGTACCTCATAAACAGGCATGATATCTGCTGTTGGAGTCAATGTCCTAGCTCTGTCTGCAGCTTCTGAAGTAATGTTCACTGACAAATGGGCTTCAGGAGGAGGGGAAAAGGCCAGTGCCACAAATCTAGCCATTGCTGAAACGCCCAGGGTCTGAGGCTTTTCAGAGAAAAGAAATGTGATTATGATGAATGATGGAGGCAACAGCACTTTGTGCAGTTCTAATAATACCTAGCCAAGTGAAAAAATCCAGTAAATGCCTGTGGTTAGCTGACTGTGCAGGAGCTGTGCTGGTGCCAGCCAGTGTCAAACAGAACCCTTTCAGCCCATGGGGGATCAGTGAGGAGAGCTGGTTGATGTGTTGGTGGCTCAGGGGATTATTTCTCATGCAGGAACCACAGATGCAGGAGCTCTGTCACAGCACTCACCAAGCACCATAGCCTGGAGAGGGCTGGTGGAAAGCAGGTTTGGCAAGGAGCAGATTTTCTCCTCCACTCAGGGGTCTGATGCTTCCCAAAGGAAGCTGGGACAATCCTCCTCTGGCTTTTCCAGGAGCTGCCGTGCTGAGCCTTGGGAGGGCTGAAGGTGCTAGGAAGGGAGTTGTTGCTGCTCTGGTGGTGGGAAGTGAGGGGTGTGCTGGGCAGTGTCTCACCTGGGACTTGCCAGGGTAGCTGCCAGCTTCAGGGGATGCTCACCAGTGACACAGCAGATCAAAGCAGGTTTTCCAGCACTTTTCTTCTGCATTATGAAAACAGGCAGATTCTTGGCTCACTCCCTAAAATGACCAGGGTGGGGTTTTTTCACAAAGAGAAGCAATGTTCTGCTTTTAATCAACATTTTTCTGGCATCCTGTTTCTTGTCCTGACCTCAGAGCAGCAGTGCAGAATGGAGGGGTCTCTCTCCCTCGCTCTCATTTGCTACTTCCATATTACATGGGCCTGACCTCCTTCCCTCATGTCCCAGTCCCTGAACCGTGTTTGGCACCTTGCAGCAATTCCAGACCTCTGGTAAAAGGCTGTGCACTGCATTTCATGTGGAAGGCTGTATCCTTCTGGAGTGTGTAATTAAATCCAGAGCTGCCAAAGTTGAACCCTGCCGTGGAGTCACCACGAGTCATGTCACTGTTTAAAGGGCTGCAAGAACTATCCCTGGTGTCCCATACTTTGTCCCCAGCCTGTGCCCCTGGTGTGGTGAGCAGAAGCTTATCTGCTGAGCAAAATGCACAAGTACAAAGGAGCAGAGCTGCAAGCTGCATCAGTACCAACACATGTGAACCTCTAAGATGAGGAGAGGGTGGGAATAGCAGCAGTGGGATACTGAAAAGTCAGGTATTGAAGATACATAACATAAACAGCACATTTGCCAGATGAAAACTCAGCAGGATGATGATAAAGTGCACAATGTTTATTGATAGCTGAATGACTATTTGTTTTCAAAAAATGCATTTTAGAACTTAGCATAAACTCAGTAATCTGATTCTAGCACAGCTTACTATTTATTAGGAAATATATGGGGTTTTTATAGCCATTGTTCACCTTAGGGAGAAAATAAAAATGGAAAAAAAGAGAGAGATTTTATTTTAATAGTACTGACTTCCTAATCTAAGCACTGTTAGCAGCTTGGCTACAGAGTGGAAAGAAATGGTGGATATTTCCATTTATCCTTTGTTATGGGACACTATCACCTCTCTATCTCCATCAGCAGAGCTAGGTAATAATTTACTGCAGTGGACTCAGGGATATCAGCTCCAAGCCGCTCCAGTCCAGGTAGTTTGTCATCATGAGCTTTCAAGAAGCTAAATTAAGTTGATTAAGGGAGAAGATCTGTCATGTCAGCATTTTTGCCCACCTAGAAGGCAGCACTCCTTCCCTCCCCCCTTATTGCAGCCGGTCTTTGTACTGATTTTTCTTGTGTGTGGAAGTGGCTTTGAAGAGCTGCTTTCTTAGCTGTGCCTCAGAAATAGCAAATGTTATATGTGTGGAAATGCAAATGATGCTGATTAGCCAAGTGGTTGTGGTTCGAGGAAAAAAGTTCAATCAGAACATGAAGAGCAGGAAGAATATTTGGCCGCTGTGCATGATCAGCCCTTCAGCAGCTGCCAGAGAGATCCTAAAGCTTGGGAAAGCAGGGCCAAGGAAAGGCAGCCAGTAGCTGTAAAAGATGAACACACATGCCTGGTATAACACCGTCTTCCTGGAAATGCTAACATCTTGACCCACAGCATAACTTCATCATCCAGGCTTGATCTGCTTCAGGAGGCTGTTTGCTTGTGGCCCAGCACAGTGTTTGGTGACTCAGTTGAGACCGACCCCTCAGTGGCTGCCTCAGCTGAAGCCCTCAGGCTGTAGCTGACTTTGACATGTCCTGCCCAGACCAAGGCTGAGCCCCTGCCAGGGAACATGGACATGGAGGAGGACATGGCTACAGTGGTGAAAAGTACACCAAAGCCTCTGGCCACATCAAAGGCAGTTCCTGGTCTTAACCCTGCACTTCAGGAGCTCTCCAGATTGTCCTGAGCTTTTCTTCTCTGAAAGGAACATGTTTCTTTCATCTTGGCCTGTCACATACTGCTAATATTGAAATAAACATTCCGTAGTGTTGGTGCAGCTGAAATTAATCCCAGCACAACTTTGCTAGAAGGAAAATACCTGTTATGAGGAGCCCTGGAAGAAGGCAAATATTTTTGTCTGTTCTCCTGCTCTGTAGCCCTACCCTCTGTGGGTACACAGCAGCAGCTCTATCCAGTCCCATTCCTTGGGTGTCCTGCAGTGCAGGAAAGGATGGCTTGCTGGCAAAGATAATTCCAGTTCCATGGAAGGATACAGCATGAAGATAATTAATTAAAACTATTGGGAGTTCCAATGAAACAGCCTGTGATTAAACATAAGGATTTCTTGTGGAACAATTAGGTGAATTTGGCCTCAGGTGTCTCCCCTGACTCCATGGCCACTGGTGAGTGATATTGAAATGGTTGGAGTTCTGTCTGGTTTAATGGATTCAGCTTTAGTTATGAATCTCATCAAGAACAGCCAAAGCAAAGGACACTTTAATTTGATTTAATTTGTCAGGGTCCTGTGAGTTAACTTTGACTACAACAGAAAAGGAAAGTGCAGTTTGCCTTGCTATTGGAAACTGCAGCATGTGAAGAGACATGAGGGTGAGCCTCCAGTGCCTTCCCAATCCTTGTCTCACACCTGGATCTCCATCTCATACTTGCAGGGAGAGTGGCAAAGGCTGGGTCAAGAGCCAGACCTTTGTTCCCTGGAGTTTGCTGTGAACACAGACATTGGGATTTTTGGGGTTCCATGTAGCCATTGGCAAAGGGGAAGCATTGGAGTGCCAGGGTTGTAGTGATCTCTTTAGACAGAGGAGTGCTTTCAGATAGGTGCTGGTGAGACACACTGACTTTGGCTCAGTGCAAGCCAAATGTGACTTGCTGGCAAGGAAATCATGGATAGGCCATGAACCTTGCCTGGAAATGGCAGGATTGCTGGGATATGTAGCACAGGATATGCAGAATTTACCATCAGCTCTCTTTTAATGAGTTCATTTGAAAGTAATGCTTCTATGGAGCAGCAACTTTCAGCTCTTTTCACTAAGCTCTTAGCACTGCAAAGCACTTGCAAAGATCACGGCTGTTTCTGTGTAAGTACTGATAATTTGTGTTTTCCTCTTGACTTTTCAACTTCATTTCAGTTAAGAATTCCATTACACAGTGTAAGGGCATTGTGTGACACAGACCTTTCCCTTTTCTGGAAAGCTTACAGCCTAAATGCACGACAGAGGCAAAGAAGACAGGCAGTTTTCTGAAGGCAAAGGAAAATTTGCTAAATCCTCTCTTGAGGACCAGCAAAGCAGAGAGGTGAACTACTGGGCTGGTGGAAGGGGAACAGAGTCTCTAAAGAAGGAGGAAAGAGAAGAGCTGAGTTTGGCTTGTTTTGTGTACAGAACAAAAGCTTAAATGGTCTACCAATTGCTCCTAATACCTGGGAGTAGTTAGAGCTAAAGGATAGCAGCAGCACACACATAAATATCAAGTAAAATAAACCCCCTTGACTTTTGAGAAGGCTTGGGCAGGTGACAGTTCCCTTCTTTCCTCTGGTTCAACAGAAGCCATAGTCCAAAGCTCTTGCAGTGTCAGGTCTTTAACATTCACACCACCAAATGTAATTCAGCTCTGCGAGGGCTGCACCCTGAGTAGAATTTATCTCTTGGTTTGTAATGCTTTAATTTACTATCAAATATTCATGGACTGGCAGGGTCAAGTAGGGATAGAAAAGTACTGTAACAGGCATTGGCAAAGTAGGATGCTAAAGAATTCAGCTTAAAGGTTAGTCATCCATGGAAACCCATTAGGAAAAATACTGTAAATAACTTCCAGCATCCGTGAGTCTCAGAGCTAAACATGAGCCACTCCTGCCCCAGCCCTCAGAACTGCCAGAGCATGGGGTGTGCCAGGTCACACACAGAATTTGAAGCAGAATTATATAGTTACATATCCAAACTCTTCCAAACACTGAAGCTTCTTGGGTGTGCTCTGCACTGAACAAGTCTGTTGCATCATGGGTTTAAGGGACAGAAAAGGCTGGGTTTGAGACATCTTTTAAATACTTCTGGAAGGTTTTTGTAAGACCAAATAATTTTTTTGGGCATGCCCTGCCTGGTTTAAAGCCTAGAAAATTACGCTTATTGACTTCAAAGGATCAGAATCTACACTGTCCAATTTAATATTCACAAAACTAATTTATTCAACAAATGAAATCGCTGAATTGAGTAAAACTAATGGCTTTATTCATTTAGGAAGATGTTTTTGGGGTCTGAAAATTGTGTTTGGTGTATCTGGTAGGGAGTTCTCAGGTTGGGGAATCTGGGTTGGGAGGAAGGGCAAGCTACCTGTTGGACCATGCAGGCAAGTTACTGAAATTCAGAGCAGCTGGGAATAAATAATGAGCTGGTCAAAGTCCAAGTGTTGTCTTTTGTCTGGCACTAGGTCAGAAAAGAGGGAGGAGAAAAATAATTGGGTGAGCAGGCCATGGAGCAATGTGGAAGGAGGAGCTGCACAATCTGGAAGTGTGTGGGACTTTAGGAAATGTGTGGACACAGAGAGCTGATGCTGAGTCCAGGCTGGATGCTGCATCTCCAGCAGTAAAACACCCATGGCCCGCTCTCTTCTGTTCTCCCAGCTGTCTCTCAAAAGCACTGGTAGCTACAAGTAGAAGTGAATTGGGTAAAAAGAAAAGTCATTTGGAGCCAGAAATGCCTTAAACTTAAACCTGATGCTGTAGCTGCCAATTGAGCTTTCAAGCCAGGCTGGGTGCTGGGAGAATGAGAATTGAGAAAAACCTGTCATTTGAGCCAGGATTTCCCCCTTATCTCACAGCAGCATGCAGCGAGGAAGCTACCTAAGGACTGCATTTTTAGACAACCAAAAAGTCTGAAGACAAGAAATTCTGCAGGAATACAACACACAAACCTTTAAAAAGCATATATGTGTATCTGTAAATACGTAAAAAGCCATATTATAGCTAAACTCACACACCTATGTTGTGCAGAAGTTCTGAAATTTCCGAAAACTCCAAAGATGCAAAACCTAATTCTGCAAAATCCTCAGGCACCTTTTAGAGTTAAATTAATACTGATGTAATTAAAATGGTAATACTATTTGCTTAAAAAAGAGTGTTTAAATAATTCATTTTCCTATTGGTTCTGTGGAGTGTGCTTAGGTTTAGCAATTATATGCTAACTAAAAACAGCCTCTCCTGTAATGATTTCATGATAATCTGACCTTTGATGGTCCTGGCTCACAGCAGCTGGTACTTTCTGCAGAGTTTACAGGGTGGAAAGTAGATAATATCAATGAAATACCACTGCTGGCCCTTTGATGTATTTGGGTCCTTGAACACTCCTTTTTCTCTCTCTCCCAAGCATTTATTTTTTTTTCCTGCTGTCCCTGACTCTTGGGAGTCTGGCCACTGGACTGCTCCTGGTGAGCTCACTGGTGAGCACTCTTTTTTGGGGTTCAGAAGACATAACAGACAATATGGCAGGCTTAATTTGATTTAATATTAAGCACAGTAAGAGCTCTTGAAAAGCTGTCTTTCAGGGAAAGGTAATAAGGGCATTAATAAAACAGGTGAGTATAGATGCCCTGGTTTTCAGCTTCCTGCATTATTTCATCACTGTCAGTCAGTGCAGAACTCCCTTGAGATTATTCCTGTGTAGTTAATAACATTGTTTCTGTGATGACTTTAATGACTGAGCCTTTCTTCCATCCTTAGCTATGACAATAACCACTCTGCTTTGTTTTCTTTCAACAAGCTATTGTGCGAGGTTCAGCACATTAAGGAACATTTTTAAATATAGAGGTTTTCTCTAATTAAAGTTATTGGCAAAAGATTGCTTGTCCAGTCATTAGCTGGTGATGATTACTGAAAGAAATGATATCTTGTACAGAGTATTACACTTTTCCTGCCATGCTTCCCCTAAAAAAGAACAAAATGATATAAAAATAAGCAGTAAAATTGCAAACTCAAGCACTCAGAAATTAGATAGTGCCAGAATGATGGCTGTCTGGATCTTTCTTCCCCACTCCTGATGAGCTTTTCCTCTTTCTTTTCTTATCTCTTGCCCTGTACCCTATTTTTGCCTTTCATAAAATTACCTTTTCTCCAAAAGTCTTAACTTTTAACCCTTTTAGAATTTTTTATGTCATGACCAAATGTCTTTTTCTGTTTCTGTGTTTTGAAAAGAGGGAAATAATTTTCTCTACAACTTTTCCAACACCCCCCTCATAAACTCCTCTGTAATTCAAAAAAGGTGTTTGCACACTTTGAGGGAGCAACCATTTGTTCATTGCTGCAATGATTTCATGTGGTAATAATGGTACATTTAAGATGTCTGGTCATTCTGGACATGATTTTAAAAGTTTTTGTTTCCTATAAGAGTGTGTATCTGACTTGGTTAAGAAACCACACAGAAAATGCAATGAGTGGAAGAATATTTTTCATGTGCTCCCTTGAAGAAAAGTAGTGGAATTAATGTAGAGGAAAATCTTATTTTAGGGTTAGAGCAGTCACTGGAGATTAAAGGCTGTTCCCCTGGTTGGTGGCACCCTGCTTAACCTCAAAAAGTGGAGTTTATATTTCTGTCTTAAAAAATACCTCTGAATTGGAAAATAAGATAATTTACTAATTGTTCATATTGTATAAATTATGAAATTATCCTTGAAGGAGATTTTAACAATCTATTAAAGCCTGAGTAACAGTTATTCACCAGCTTGCAGATAAACAAAACAAAAACACAGTTCTAGTAACAAGAAGCCTCTTCACTTTTTATCTAAATGGAAATAAACCTAATCAAAAGCCAGCCATTAATGAATCTCTTCAGGGTTTCTGTTCTTGAAAAGATTAGAGTTAAAAAGGCTGAAATAGTTTCAATAGGTAGATGTGATGTTGAGCTCAGATGTTGTATTTATAAATGCTCAGCTAGAAATAAGAGCTGCTAAAATCCAATATCTGGATGAAGAGTCTCCTCTTCAGTGAAACCAGACAAACAGTTAACAACTTCAGTATTCACTAATTCCAGTGTGTAAAAATGTCCTAGAGCAACAATAAAATCGATTCCTCCCAGGAAATGCTTTTAAAATACTCATTAAGAAGTGGATGTTGCACATAGGAAACAAACGGAAAGTGAGTTTTTAGGAAACTTATTTTCTTGGAGAAGGGAAGCAAAGCTCTCCAAAAATAAGCAAACTGCTTTTCCAGGATTGAACAGCCAGCTGTTTGCTTCTTGCAAAAATGCAGACTGAGAATGTTGAGGTGAAATTTGGCAAGGTTAACACATTTTCACTACATGTAGTCAGTTCCTGTGTCCAGAAATAGAAGCAGCCTTTTGCTTGCAGGAGTGGTGGGGCACCTTCACCTGCAGTTTAAACAGAAAAAATAGAAAAGTCCTGTTGTTCACCTCCACCTCTGTACCAGATCTCTGGGATGTTTAATTCATTCTGCATTATTCCAAAGAGAGGGAATCTAGAGCCAAGAGCTCCTGTTGCTTCCACTGTAGAGACTGAAAAAACCGTTAATAAATGCATTTAATTTACTTGCCTAACTATAGATTTCCATACCAACTAGCCTGGCTATGTAAGAGGAAGAAAGCAATCGTAATATGTGATGTACAAAGCCTGTCACTCACCATACATCAGATGAAGAAATAAAAGTCTGACCACAAAACATTCCTGGGATCTTCACAAGCACCTTGCTTACCATGGCATGCAGTTGTGGGCACCCTGTTAGAGCTTGCAGTGCATTTGTCACGGGTGCTCTGACTTCTGATCAGACACTTGAACCTTGCATCGTGGGGAAGGCATCCTTCTTCACTTCTGCTTTTTGTGCACGTTGTATTTTGTTCCTCTTCAGCTGGAGAAGCCAGGAGTGATTCTGAGCTGTAAGAGATTGTGAGCATCCATCCATCTCCTCCTCCTCTCCCTTTCTTCCATTTTCTTCCCTTGAGAATGGATAGATGGCTCCCTATGGTGCTCCAACCAGTCTCATGAGGCAGAGGACCAAGTAAGCAGCTCAGTTCAGCTTAGACACAAGCAAAACCATGAGGGGACAGTGAGGAATTCAACTCCCTTTTCTTCTTTGGTACAGGATGCCTTGTCCTGCCAAAATAAATACACCACCTTGGTTCAGCCCACTGACATCTCAGGATGCCTGTGGCAGTGCAGCCAGTGGAAATGTGACCATGCAGATTTGACAAGACAGCCCTCACATTGGCTTTTTCAGTCAAAGTGTCCCAAAACCCTCAAATGCACTCAGCTTCCTACAGTCTGTGGCTCTCTGAGAGAAATTGATAAAAAACCATGTCTTTGCACATGATTAGTACTTTCCTAAAAATCCCTCCACAGTGTTGATATTATTTAGTTTATGAAATAGCAGTTTGTGCAATTTTATGTTGCCTGGAAAGAAACTGTGATTTACTGGATTTGAAGCTCCTAAAAGCAGAGAAAGCAAAAGGCATCAATCTGTGCCGCTGGAAATTCTGTAACTGGGCAGCTATAAGCTGATGTGGTTTGAGTGTCTGCAAAATGCAGCTACTACTGAGGAACCTGAGTGGTAAAGTATTTTGTAATAGCATAATGCTCTCATTGTAGTCTTTTCAATCTCATTTAGGACTAAGCTTTCCCTTGGGAGATGATACAGTAAACTCTTGTGGAAACCACACTGCAAATCCTTGAAGGCCAATCAGGTAATAGAGTCTTACTGTAAAATCTTCCTGACTGGCTAAACATGTGTCTTCCCCAGTGTTCCTCAGGACAGACAGATATTAGCTGTGAACACGGGGTTGTTACAAAGGGCAGGCTTTGTCTAGGTCATGTTGCTCAACATAAACATTTTAGGATTTGCTGTGTGTGCTCTCAGCAAGCCTGGGCACCTCCAAGTTCTAAGCAGACACTTCTAAGCAGATAAACAAACAGAGGAATTATGTTTTAGACTGGAAACATTGGGAAGACTCTCAGATACTGATGTAACTCTGCTCAGTTTCTCTGTTCAGATATTTTCAATTGAACAGTGGCCAGAGACACATGGGGCAAGCTGACACCTGAGCTTCAGTTGAAGAATAATTAGGCAGGCAGAATACTTGGGTATTGCATTAGAAACTATATTTCAAAATTTGAAAGCAAAATCGTTGGTGTTTTGGTCCTGTTAATTGCCTGTTTCTACTCAATGTTCCCATTGCCACATTATTTTATTATTTTATTTTGGTTTTCAAGTCCCAAATTGTTTTCTCATCAGTACTTTAAAAATGAGTCAAAATACAGATTTCAAAGGCTCCCCATGTTTTAACCTATCACCTTTCTTTCCAAATTCCAGATTTGGACATTGTCTGTAATTTAAACATTACTAGACTGGTATTTGTTTTTCTTCCAAGACCTCCTAGACCATACTGTAATGTATATTAGCTCTGACACAGCCAAACTTACCTCAGATAAGCAACAGTGTGTTTCCTACATCAAGCTCAGTAGATAAATAACTGCACAGCTAATCCTCCTATTTTAATGTATGAAAAGTCCCACTCTTGGAATAATGCAGTATCAAGACCAGCCATTCAGAAAACAGAGCTTTCAGTTCAACAACTCCCAAGGTGGGTTCTGTAAATTATGTAGCAAAATCCTTATAAATTTCCAGTGTCTCAAGAAAAGATGCATCTGAGTGACTGCTGCTTTAGAGCTGAGGGAATCGAGTGCTGTGTTCAGGTCACTGATCTGCTGCTCAGGATGTTTGGTAAGCATGTTACCAAAGCATTCCAGATGTCTGTGAGGGAAAGAGGATGAGTTAAAAGTTCCTACCAACTGTCATAAATAATCGAATCACAGTTTGATTCTGCAGCACTTAACAGTGTAGATACAGCTCTCAACAAAGTTAAATCCAAGCCCTTCCTTCGCTGTTAATACACGCAAATTGAAAGACTACTAGAAGATACTCTTTCTTTATTAACCAATTTGAATAAATACTGCGTCTTTAGTGCCATGGACAATATTCTTTCTGCAACTGTCAGAGCAGCTCTAGTTAGAATACACAGGCACTAGAAAATGTTTTCTACAAGATGTGTTCTGGTATTGATCAGTGTGCTCAAACTTAACGGATTTTTACTGAAGCTTGTATGAAGTACCTGGAAAACCACTGGTGTTCAGGAAGGCTTAACATCACAATTTCAGAAGTCTTGATGTAATTAAAAGATGCACAGCATGGAAGAAATCAAGGTATGAGCTTGTAGTGGGACAAAATTCCTCATGTACATGCCCTGCTAGCTCTGACATAGTCTCTAAATGCTCTCTCTGATAGGAGAAATGTCAGTGTGTGCCTCATATTTCTCATGGTACAGATGGGGCTTTGAGAGAAGCTAGCAAAGGCTGCATCCCAAAAATACCTGAACTGCTTTGAAAATCTCACCTGCTCGTGTCATTAGAAATTCATAACCTCAATAAGCAATGCATGGAACAGCTAATTGAGTTCCATAAATTGCTCTTTCCACTTTTTTGTTGTTATTGTTTCTCCCAGAGTTAGAATTGCAAGTTATGTGGCTGCTTAGAGACTACTTTATGGTTATTCAATAAACATTATTTTTAAAATTGTGACAGTGACAGGTGTGTTGCATTGCATGCGTAAAAAGGAAGAAAATTAATTGATGGTTACCAGCAGGCTCACAAATACGCTTGACTGAATTTTTGAACTTATTTAAAGTTAGGCAGGTGTTGACTTTACTGTATTGTGGGCTTTTTCCTAGTAATAAAAATTTGTCTCCTCAAAATTGGGCCAGTTGCATGTTGGATGGTTCTCACCAGATAGAAATGCATACTTTTTAATTGATAAAAAAGAAAAAAAAATGAGATACTCTGTTCAATTCCACTTTTAATGTTTGTGAATTAAACACACTTGTTCTTCAGGTGATCCTCCCCTCCTGTGCTTGTGTCTTCTGGTGCTTTCAAGTGAGATTAAATTATGAGACTTTTATGGAAAAGGGGAAACCATCCTAAAAGAGAATTAATTGTCAGTGGTCCCACAAGAACTGACCCCTGTGGCAGGTTTTTGTTGCTTTGACTCTGTGTCTGATCAGCTGAGGCAGCAGGGACATTACTTGATCAGGTTCAGCGACTGGATAAATGTGTCTGCAGCTGAAATAAACCCCACAATAGAGTTCTCCTCGGTGCCTCTGCCACAGCCCAGCCTTCCTGATGGATGTTAAGAAGACTTGGTAGTGTTTATAAGAAACATCAGCTTCCCTAATCGTTCATTGATCTGTTTTTCTGAGCGGAATGATGAAGCTTGCGCTGTTATTTTGCTCTGCTTCACTCAGATTCACTTGATTCGAACCAAAGGACAATTTAAGATGCCAGGGCACAATTTTACTCTCATTTACTCCCAGCTGACAGGATAATTCTGGTTTTGCTGTTGGGAGCTTCAAGTGCTTCATCTGTGCTCAGCTAATATTAGTTGTAATTAAGGAAATGGGCTGTCTAGAGCTCATTTTTACAGTTCATCACCTGAAAAAGAAGCTCCAGAAAGAGCCCTTTTGCTTTTGGTGTCATTTTGAGTTTCTTCCTCACCCTCTGCAGGGCTGCCCATCTTGGGGTGGACCCCTGGGGAGGGCAGCATCTTCACTGGCTCTGTTCTTGTCCCAGGGTAGCTATTTTTAGGTTTAAAAACCCCAAAAAAAAGGCTATTTTTGAGGCTCATAGAGCATGTTAGGAAACAGGTTCATAGAATGTCATGGCTGTTCCTGGGGTGCAGGACACTGCTGGGCACAGGGATAGCAAACTGTGGAGTACAAGTGCTCATCTCATGTCTGAAAATGGAGATAAAGAGCTTTTTTTCCTGGTAAATATATCAGAATCCCAGGTTTGGTGTGTTTTTTAAGCAGCTCATGAGGCATTAGATGTGTCACAGATTGATACTTTTTTTCCACACACAATCCTTTCGTTTCTGCTGGAAGCTTGTCCTTACCCAGGGGCTGATGCTCAACTGGCTCAGTTTCCTTTCTTTCTTTCCTGAGGGACAGACTCATGGGCAATGTGTTTTTGCAAGTGCTTGCAAGTCCCAGCAGAAAAATCAGTCTGGGAGATGGCATTCACTGTTGAGAGCCACTCAATACCTTGGAACACAGATGGAAACATCAGGATACCTGAGTCCAGGATAGCTGCCCAGGAAAATGTCCAGCCTTGAATTCAGGGGATGAGAGGTCCCAATCATGCCTGACCTTGGCCCGAGGTGCAGGGGAGGAGATCTGGCTGCTGGTCCCCTCTGGCAGGAGGATTTGTGAGTCAGTGTGGAAGCCAACAGGCATCTTTGCAGTGACTCCAGCGGGGCTGGCATTGAGCTCCAAGTGGGCAGGTGTCCATTTTCAGCCAGAGTCAAATTAAAACTTGCAGTGCCTGGCAGAGTGACAGTGTTGGCTGGGAGTGACCAAAACTTGAGATGCCTTCTGCATTCCCAGTGCATTTTTTCAAGATGGACCAGTCAGAAAACACCCTGCAAACCAGAAACCAGTCAGCAACCATCCTGCAAAGCAGGTTATTGTTTTGCATTTTTCATTTAAACCCTCTCCTAATACATCAGACTACTAGATTTCATTCGTCAAGTGGTTGTTTCCTAGGAAATTAGAAACCTTTTGGGTTTATTTTCATAATTTTGTTTTGCAAGCATGAACATGGTAGTGTCTCCAGCAAATAAATGTGTATTGCAATATGGTGGAAGCCGTGGTGCAAAGAACCTTCTGGTTTGTCAAAATACTTGCCATAATTTGTCATTTCAGTTGGTTAAGCCGAACAAAGTGCAGGGCTTCTGAGGCAGTTCACAATTAGCAACAACAGAACTTTGTAATTTTCTCTGCTGGACTATTGTTTTGTTTTGTTTTCTACTTTTTTTGGCTTTTTTTCCCCCAAGTTTGGAATGAAGATTTGCTGCTTTGTGTGTGTGTGTGTGTGTGTGTGTGTGTGTGTGTGTGGCATTTCAGTTCAGTGCTGAATTGCAGCCCTTTCAGGTGGAATTGCTATTTGGCAGTAAGACATACCCTAAAAATAGAAAATGTGGTTATAAGTGACAACAATTGGCAGGGAGGACCTGTTCAGATGCAATTTTGGAACTGCTTTTAATTTTTTCCACTCAATTCCAAGTTAAACATCCATTTAAATTAATTAGAGCAATCACAGTATCCCTAGAATATCAGTGAAACTGAAAGCCATGAGTGTAATTTAAGTATTTCCTGGATTCTGAGGAGATGCTAAAAAAGCCAGCTTAAAGAAAATTTTGCACATGATGAAAAGCAAATTCCTGACCAAACTGGCTAAGCTCAAATGTCTGAAGGCAAGGAGCTATCATGAAAGTGCTGTAAAGGTTCTGACTATAATGGAATCAGTGTCCCAAGGTGTAATGCAGCTCTACATTTAATACTTAGCTGCTGAACCGTGCTTCTCAAGTTACCTCCACTCACTGGGTTCTCATCAGAGTCCTGTCAGGACACTGGTCTTGGTTTAGATGCCAGGCAAGCCTGGAAATGGCTCCACAGCTTTTTCAGCAGCTTCAGCTGAGTACACATACTTGACTTCAGAAGGACAGCTAGTACCTGGATTTTGTGGCCTAGAAATCATTCCTTATAAACACTGCCACACGTATTAATAATAACCTTGCAGGCTTTTATAAGCCTAATTAAAAGGCTTGTGCACACTTAAATGTGAAACCGCGACAAAGTGCTGAAACAGCAGAGCTAGATCCTGTCCTTGGTGCTGCAAATCCATTGCTGCCTTTCTTTATTAATGATACACACACGACACATTGAATTCTCTGCCTGCTGTTACTTGTCGGGTTGTTTTTATTACAGTATCGACTGGAGTCCCCATCATGTTGGTTGCAGTCTGGGCACGTTACACAGAGCAGAATTTTTCTTTCAGTGTTATGTTTAAGGTATTGACTTTGCCAAAGGGAAGGGAGAAGTGCGTGCAGCCACTTAAGCACACAAGTAGTGGTATCAATTTCTAGCTGTTAAAATATGCACATGCACACAAACACACGACTATACAGTGGTTTCTTAGTTTGAAGGACAGGTGTCTGCTAAGAAAGGCAGTAGCTCCTTTTTGAAATGGAGTAGGTAAACTTCTTCTTTCTAAATTATTGTAATTTTGAAATTAAGGGGCTCTCAGGCAAAGACATGGGAATTAGGAATAACAGTTCTTTACTAGGGAAATTAAAATAGAAATACAGTACTACAAAGAAACAAACCCCAAACCCTGAAAAAGTCAGAGTACAACCTGACAGCCTGTCAGTCAGTCAGTCAGTCAGGGTGTTGGTAGCAATCTGATTAAATGGTGGCTGCAGTTTTTTTGTAGTGACAGATGTGGTTTAGTTGAAGCACTGGTTTTGTAGAAGGGTGCAGTTTTCTTCTGGAGATTTAGTGGTGATGTGGAGAAATTTGGGGGTTTTTTGGAGCCAAGTGGAGAAAGGGCTACCTGAGCGTCCCAAAATCTTTGTTTTTATCTTGGTAACAAATATTGGGCTGTTCCCCCTGGCTGGAGCAACTTCCAATGGGATGAAGTAATTTTATCAGTCCCACAGTGGGACTCAATGGGCCATTAGCAGAAGATAACTCCCTCAAGGAAGGATGGGCTGTGAACAGATAAAGAACACTGCCCCACCTGGTTTCAATGGATGGCCCATTAGCAGAATATCTCCCATGGAGATAGGGATCACTGTCCCCACCCTCAACAGATGGTGATAGAATAGATACTTTTTATCACATCTTGTATTGTTACTCAAGACAGGTGGTTGCAGGCACAGGGTTAGGTGAGCTTGGAGAAACAGACTCAGGAGACCCTCTCCAACATGGAGATTCTGTTTCCAGGAGCATCTTTCAGCCTCTGCCAAATCCTGCTGAGAATGGTTGGGTCACTGTGAGTGTTCAAATGACATTTTTCAAAGGTATTTGTGTATTTCTGGGCCATTTCTTTCAATTCCTTAGAATGAACTTTATTTTCTAAGGGAGCATGTTTCTCTGGTTTTGGGTATTCTGTATTTTTTTGGCCTTACAGCATCTTAGTTCTGTTAATCCTCTGGACTTTTTAAAAGTTTTTCTAGTTACTGGGTTTTGAGGTGTGTTTTTTCCCTTTCCAGCCCAGGTAGTCAATTCCTGAATATGAGCAGGAGGGTTATTGAGCAGTTCATCTAAAGCCAGCAAAGATTTCAGTCAACTCAAAGGTGCAGCAATGATTTTGCTAAAGGTTTGGATAGCAGTTTCGATTGAGGACAGGGATATATGGGTGTGGATGGTTCCAGCACTGCCACATGAAACTTGGAGATGCATCTTTGCAAATGTTCACTGATCAGTTAATAGATATACAGTAATTTCATGAATATAAGCCACACCTTTTTCATTGAAGAATCCAGCCTAACCCAGCAGTGTGGCTTATATTCAGGTGCGGCTTATTTATGGACAAATCCCAGTGAAATGCCAACCTGGAAGTGAGAGCCAGCAGGGGAGGGTGCCTGGGGCTGCCTTTAAAGGCTTCTCTGGTCTATGGAAACTGTTGCAACTTGAGCACCTGACACCAATTTGTGTCTGTTACTAATTTGTTACTTTGTTACACATGGATCCTCACTTCAAAAAAAAAAAAAAGTGCGGCTTATATTCTGGTGCGGGTTATATATGGACAAATCCCGTGGTCTACCCGGCTACCGGGAGGTCGGCTTGTAATCAGGTGTGGCTTATAATCGTGAAATTACTGTATGTGTTACTAGAGTGTTAATAGATACATGTGTTATCTTTATTTCCTCTTCCAAAGTGGCCCCCTTCTCTCCCATCTGTTCCTGTTTGATGGTGAGCTATTCCAGAGGTGTTTTCTATGTTATGTCCCACCCTGAAGTACACTGTACAAAACACAGTTACTGCAGACAGACAATCTCACCTGAACTGTGGCATTGCCCCAGTGGATTCTATTCATGTACTGTAGAGCCCTTGGACCTGCACTCTGCTTTGAGTTGTGCAAAGTCATCCTTTTTTGAATCTTTAATACCTTACAGTGAATTTCTGTTCAAGTTTCAATAAACTGATAAAAATGGCTCCCTCTTTGTTTTCTTCCTTTTTAACTTTTTAACAACTATTTCTAGGAATGTGCTTGAAATCATTCAGTGCAAACAGAATTTGTTTTCTAGGTGTTAGTATTTTTTTGTCTTGTACAACAGCTTCCACTGTCTAGAAAATTCAGGACAATTGAACACAGACCATGGCTGATGTGTTTATTTCATTTGTGCCTTTCAGTCTATCCGAGAAGTCACAGGCTACGTGTTGGTGGCTTTGAACCAGTTTGAATACCTGCCCCTGGAGAACCTGCGCATCGTCCGTGGGACCAAGCTCTATGAGGAGCGATACGCTCTGGCCATATTCCTTAACTACAGGAAGGATGGCAACTTTGGCCTCAGGGAGCTTGGCTTGAGGAACCTGACGGGTAAGTGAAACTTGGAAATGGGGGGGATTAGCTGCAAGGGAAAAATTTAGCTTGTTGAGTATTTCCCCAGCACCCTGAGTCACTTGCGTTCTGCAGGAGACTGAAGTGCCACCGGAGCCTGGCAGTTGTGTGTTCTCTGAGGGGATCCTTTTTTTGGACTTCTCTCCATAATGTGCCAAGGCTGCCCATGAGAGCCATGGCAAGAGCATATTTGAAACAAAAGCAGTTGTTGAACTTTATTCTGTGTGTTGATATCACAAGCATGTTGGTTTCCTTGTGATCCTTGATTACTGCACACCTGTTCCTTCAGGTGCTGTGTATTTTCTGCCAAGTTACCTTAGCTTTAGCATCCCCTGTGCCTCTGCATCTTTGCTTTATTTAATTTAAGAACTCTGTTTTCTAAGCAAAAATAGTGCATTCCATATAGTGAGAAAAGTGCTTATTTTTTTTGAGCCAAAAATGTAAGCAAAGTCCACAGCTTCATGTTTACCTGTAAATTCAGGGCTGGATTGTGCTATGGGGTAGATCAACAATTCATTTCCTCTGTCTGAGGATCCAGACTCAGTGGTTTGGGAGATTAAAACTTGCTAAATATCAATGGACTGTAAATTAATAAAGAGCAGGCAGTGGCACTTCTTAGAGAATTTACTGAAAATATTTTATTTATACCTGGTTTCTCATTAACTATGGTAATTTCTACCCTAAACTGGTTATTTTGATGTGGCCTTGTATCTGCTAGCGGCTAAAAGCTGACTGGAAATCACTGACCTGAGCTGGCTGTGGAGATTGAACCTCAGTATGGAGAGGTGGGGGCCTTCTGAACTATATTTAAGCACCCTTCTCTCTCTGCTTTTTTTTTTGTCTATCAGTATTCAGAGTAGCACAAATGCTTACAGTTTCCTGTTCAGCCTCACCTGGCTGTACAGCAAGGGTTTCAAAAACAGGAAGGAGAAGAAGCCTGAAATATTTTACAAAATAAAACAGTTTTGGATGACTCTGATTAGGCTCTTCGCTCTGGTCATATTTTTGACAATTTTCTTTACTGAGACCATCATGCCAATATCAGAGTGCTTCCCAAATGTCTCTAAATCCCTGCCATCTACTACTCTTCACTCTATCACTGTCATAATCCAATTTCTTCCTCTTCTGTTCCCATATTTTTCCCCACCTTTCTGACATAGGGAGTTCATTGTGCCTGTCTATGCCTTCACATCCTACACAGCCACAGCATTGGGTGATAACAGCATTATCTCTTTCTTTGTGTATGTTTTCTGGTCTTTGAGTCTCCAAGTGTTGTAAAGACAGTAGGCTGGGTGAAACTGAGACAGAGAGGTGAGGCCAAGACCAGAAAATGGTCCTCTTGGATCTGAGGTGGTTCTGCCAGGTGAGAGTTGTATACTTAGGGGCTCATTTAGCCATGGCTTTGCTGCTCAGTAGGGTAAAAAAAACTTACCTTGTAGGCTTCTGCTCAAATTTTCTTCTTGAACCAGCTTCCCTGTGCCAATTGGCAGTTCCTCAGACTCCAGAGATGCCCTCTGGGAGCTGCTGTGACATGACAGGCACAGCACCAAGACTGCCCAGCAAGCGGTTTCATTTTCATTTTAAGTGTCTTAAGAAAAGCAGCCTGTGAATCTCTCCCAACATGAGATCATCACATCCACTTCTTCTGATTTAGGTGTTTACAAAGGCCTCTGATGGATTATTGGACTCGAAATGAATTGTTGTCTTCTGGAAGAAAAGTGCCCTAATAACACCAGCTTGTCTCCATGGAGCACTTAAAATAGCTTCTGTGTGCTGAATGTGAGCCAGCGTGTGCTTGAAAATACTCTTAATGTTTTCTAGACAACATGCCAGTGCCTCATGAGTCTCTCCAGCAGCTGTTCTCTGACCATTTTGTGCACTGTTTAAGATGCACTGGGCTATTTTAACCCACAACCTGCCTCTTGCTGCGCATGCTCTTCCCGCAGCATGTTCATCCTTCATTAATTTTCCTGACACATCCTTAGCACTAGTAGCTGCATGAAAATAACTGGTGGATGTGGGAGTGGGTGATGTTGCAAGGCTGTGATGGATCAGCTGTATCTGAACCTAGTTTTTAGTTTTAGCCCAGAAACCACGGGTGAGCTGCTAAAGCTGCCCCCATGAGCTCTTATTCCTCAAGTCCACTGCAGATTTGAAGAGACTGGCTTTGAATCGTGCATCTCTTCCATTTGAGTAAAATATAACATGGCTCTTGTCTTGCATGTGAAGAATTGTCATTCCAGGCTCATGCCTTGTTCACAGGAGTTTGGGAAATTCTGTTTTTCATTCGTGCAGTGCTGGATGATAGGCTCCTGAGGGTATTTCTGCCTAGTGCCGTGCAGTATACAAACACAAGCCCTACTCCCTGTGTTAAATAAATGAGGAGGCTGCTCTCACCTGCAGATTCTCCTCAGACATGGGGTTTCAGCCTCCTGTGCTATACCACTGCAGTATTTTCTATGTGTTAACAGCTGTGTTTTTATTGCCAGATATGTCTATCAAGTTTTCATATTTAAATGTAACTTTAAATGCTTGAATTTCCTCCCTTGCACTATAAAAAAATGACAGCTGTGAAGGCAGTTAGTTTTATCTCACACACAAAACATGATCCACTTCTCACTCATGATGTCTGTCAAACCACAAGGGAGTTTTGTTTATATAGCTCAGCCCAGGACTATGTCCTAAAATGCATGTGACACTTGCAAAAAATCTTAGCCATAAAAATCCTCTTCTCGCCTGTTGTAAAAACTTAGTCAATGGTTCCACAAACATGTCAAAACTGAACTGACACTGAACTAATGAAGTGGCTGCTGCCATCTCAGCTGGACTCATCTCAGTGTGCAGATCCAGCTGCCATGAAGCCTCACAGTGAAAAGGAGGGTTTGACATCCTGGATGTAAAAGCTGGCTTTGACATCCTGGCTGTATTCTCCAGTCTGAGACGAGCAGAGTGAGTGGTGCTGAGGGAGAATGTGTTCCAGCTCCAGTGCTCACACTTGGAGCACTGTAGAGAGGGAACCTGCGTCTATTACAGCATTTATCTGCAGAGAGGGGGAAGAGAGGTGACTCACACAATCATTTAGGAAGTATCCCATAAGATAAATAAGAGAGATATACAGCAAATTGTGTCTTTGAGCAGTGACCTCATCTTCCCTATTGGCCTCAGGGACAGCAGGTTCCGTGCATCCCTTGAATTCTTTGAATATATTGGAATGAAGTGGACTTAACAGAGATAAGTGCAGTAACACAAAAAAGAAACAAACCCACAGCTAAATATTTAGGGGTTTTCTTCATTTGTTTTTCAGAAATGAGATGGATAAATTAAGAGATGATAAATTAAGATAACTGAGGTTCAAGTGAGAAATGGATATTGCAGCTTCAACTATTTGATCAGTTATAGCCAAACAAAGGAAATCTAATTTGATGAACAGGAGAGTCATAAAGAAAGGAACATTTTCACAGGTGTTGAAAGTAAATTTTGTAAAATTGTAATTTTCCCCTTCAACAGATTTTTGTAATTGATTTTATATATTTTAATATTTTGATTAAATTTGGTTTTTATTTTTTCTGCAGGGCAAAATTTTAATGTTTGATGGTTATTTCTCTGATGTTTTCAGTATGTCCCCCCAACAGGAAACTGAAAATGCTGTAGTGTACTTTGGAGTGGCATCACTCCTTGAAAAGGTTTCTTTTCAAGCAAATTTTTGTCTTTTTTCCTTAACAAGCTCATTTACTGTAATTATATTGGAGTTGGAAGGAGGGGCATGGGAAGAGTCAAGTTTTGTTCACTCTGCCTTTTTTGGACCTAAAATTATTTTGGAAATCGTGTTTGGATGTCTGCCCAGGACCCGAGTGATGGCACACCAGGCATTTTTGTAGCAGGGATTAAGGACACCCCCTTCTTGCCTTGGCCACAAAGCCTGTGCCAGCAAGAGCTTTCCTGGGAAGACATGCAGGAATTCCTGGTGTCCAGGAGCACATTGTGTGACACATTGTGGCACATCTCAAGCTGTGTCAAGGGAAAATTAGGTTGGATATAAGGAAAAAGTTCTTCATGGGAAGAGTGATCAACTACTGGAATGCTTTGCCTGGGGAGGTGGTGGAGTCACCATCCCTGGATGTGTATTAAAAAAGACTGGATGTGGCACTCAGTGCCATGGTTTAGCTGAGGTGTCAGGGCATGGGTTGGACTCGATGATCTTGGAGGTCTCTTCCAACCTGTCATTCTGTGATTCTGTGAATTGGCACATTCCTTCATGAAGAAATCGATGTGTAGCTTGCCTCAGGCTGGCTGTGCAACAGGTGGGGCAGGTATGGCATGTGTAACCTTGCAGAGGGGTTGCTAGGATACATGGAGGCTGAGGAATTGGTTTTTAAATCCCTTCGCCCCTCTGCGTGCTGGGCTGCTGCAGGAGCTCTGTGTAGGAGAAGCTGCAGTGGCTCTGGGACTCCTGGATCCTTGGAGCTGCCCTGCCCGTGGAGACATTTGTATGCCAGCAGAGCTTTGTGGCTAGCCAGCAGGGAGGAGAAGAGGGAGGAACACCTCCTTTCCCAAGGGAAGTTTGGAGGATTCTCTGTGTGGTGCCACAGAGCTCGGTGACATGCAAAGAACCAGCCCTGAGTCCCGCTTGCTCACCCTGTCCCCATGGAGAGAAGGAACAAGGCTTGTGGCTGCCCTCAGGCTCATAAATGCAAGTGTGCCTGCTAGAGCATGTCTTTCTTTTCTCACCCTGTTAGACTCTTCCCCGAGGAAAAAAAAATCATCTCATTCTGCTGGATTATCTGTTGGTATTATGTACATTATATATACAGCAACAACAGGATGGGGATGCAGATACATCGGTCTTAGAGCTTTTATTCATCAGCCTCATTTTACAGGGTGAGAAAAGCCCTCACCGTGACAACAACAGCTGAAATTCTTTTCATTACAAGATCTTTTAACAACTTTCTAGCCAATAGCAGGATAAGCTGACAAGCGTTTGCTCAGGCCAATTAATAAAGCTGCAGGTACATCTTGCTTTGAACAGTGCTTGCTTGTAATAGCTTGAAACAATGGATAAAGCTTCATTATTAAGCTTACATATTTCTACTATCCTGCTTAACATTTTCCTAAGATCTATCTGTACACAGCTCACAGCCCTATTGTTTCTTGTCTTTGCATCTTCAGCATTCTTGCATTTCTCCATCCTGAGATTTGCTTTCACACAGCTTATTTAGAGTTCTCTACCTTTTGTATTTCCCACCCCATTCCAGCTGCTGCTCTCCTCAGACATGACAGGTGTGCTTGGCCCAGGACCCATCCCTGGTGGCAGTGGGCTCAGGCTGCTCCCTGCTACTTGGCACCAATGCCTGGGAATACTTCCAGGCTCTCAGCTGCAGATGTGGCCCTGAGGAATCCCAGATAAGGGACCCGCAGACTGAGGAGCAACTGCCTCCAGCTGGCAGAAAATTGCTCACAGGTCTTAGCAAGGCAAAAAACTGTTTTATACGGCCAGAAATAAATACTGATTTTGAGCCTTGTGAGATTTGTATTCATGGGTTTATTTTGTCCAGTAACAAAGGTAGGACATTGGTTTTTAAATTTCAGCAAAGCTAGAATTTTGTGTAGTGTCTCTGAAGGGTTTGGATATGCCTTTTTCATGCTAAATAATATAACCAATGTCTGTGATTCTTTGCAACTCATTGATCAACAAATTATGCTCAGTTTTCTTTATTTCAGAGCACTTCACTGTTTTCAAATCTGTCTGTAGTGTTAGAAATGTGCAGCCTTGTTTGGAATTACTATGGCAAGGATTTAAGCAAAAAGCTCATTCGAATAATGATATCCTGGTAAATGTTTTTAACTGGAAATTCAAAGGATTCCCCATGTGTGCTGGTATTCCCCTTCCCCCCAGTGCTTTCACATGAACCAGGAGTCACATGTATTGCAAATGGTCTAAAGCAGCTTATTGACAGTAATGCACAGAATTATTGGTGTGAGCCACTATTGTCATGCAGCAGGATAACTTCATGTCACACAGGCTCTCCTGCAACAAAACAGGGCTTAAAATCAAGGGGAGGAGAAAGCAGGCCAAATCCTTATCTGGTGTAAATTGGCTTACTTGCTTTGACTTTGTAATGAACTGAAATTTAAATTGCCATTTACTTCCTTCAGTGGATAATTTAATTCATACTTTAATTTATAAGTTAACTGGTGCCTAACATCCACTTAAGCCCTTTAAAGGATGTTGTGTACAGGGTGCTCTGCCAGGATTAATACCAGCTAATGACAGCTGACTCAAGGCATGTCTGCCTCAGGAGCTCTGGCCAGGGATCCTTAAGACAGCATCCAGCCTTGCTGGCTTTGGGAATGGTGTTGACCACACCACTTGGGCCCTGTGCTTGTGTTTAATAACCCAGCAGATCATTCCTGTCTTAAATATGGTCTCTGCAAACAGAAGCGTGTTTTCCTGGGCTTTCAGAGTCTTCATTATGTGGCTGCTGGGTAAAGAAGGGTCTGCAGGTAAAGTCTTGGGTCCAGGGTAGAAGGAGGAAATCCTTCCTAGCCCTGCAGTAATCTCCGCATCTGCTGCTTTATTTTGTGATTCATAGCACTTCTACAACAGAGCAAATAATGCTTGCCTGCTTTAATTAGACCAATTTTGAGGGTGTTACTGAAAATGCTATTCAGAGAGGATCTGGTGTGATGTGGGATTCAACTTTAACACTGTCAAACGTTAGTTTAAATTTCATTAAAAATGCATCCAGGTATGTTGCCATTGTTACCTGATAATGCCATGTAAAATAATAACACCACTCACTGTATTTTTCCTTGGCAATTTCTCTCTTTCACCTCCCTGCAGTGGTTCTATCTGTGCATTTTTCAATTATGAAGCAAGAAATTCTCCATGTTGTGGAGGTGTGAAACACCCTTTAGCTTTCTGGAAATGTGGGCAATCAAGATAACTGCAGTAATACTGAAGCCCTGTGGTAATGGAGTAGCTTTGCCTGGCTTCCGTGACTCAAGAGCTTCAGCAGCATGAGGATTTCTCTGTGTGCATGCTTCACAGGGAGTTAAACATCTGAACAGTGTAATCCCTCCATTTCAATCACACGGGTCAGGAATGGGAGGCATTTCAAAATATCCAACTTTGGCAGACAGATCTGTGCTGAGCTGCACTATAACTTAAGTAAAGTGCAGGAAGCGTTACAGTTGGGAAGGATTGGACAGTTTATAGTGACAGCACTGCTGAACAAATAGATATCCCAGCTTCCCACCAGCCTGGGAAAGAAAGGAACAGCTGAATTGTTTTCTCAAGCCTAGGCTAAGTCTTGACTAGGTGTTCTAGACATTTAAATCCTTGCTGCTCCAGTAGTATATCTCCAGATAAATGAAAGAAGCATTACTTTCAGTGTTTGTTGTTTGGTTTGGGTTTTTTATTTTTTTCCCCCTTTCTCTCTACAGTCTTCTGAATTCATTGATTTTCTCATTTCCTTCTGACAGGCTACAGCTGACAAGGAATTTTGTGCTTTTGTAAAGTAATTAAAGTCTTGTGTTACATGGGGAATGTAATCTATTAGCACTCCTTGGCCAAAGGCAAGTTGCTGAGCAGGATAGTCCAGCTGTCACTGTCCACAGTGGGGACATGAGCTGTGAGCCACTGGTGGGGCAGAGGGACCAGCCTCCAACTGTGGAGCTGCTGACTTCTAGGGCTCAAAATGGCACAGAACTGTAAGGATCAGGTGTCACTTCAGTGCCTTAACTTAAAGCTCAGCAGAGGCATTTCAGTGACCTGCACACAGGTCTGGAAAGCAGCATATGTTCACAGACCTGCATTTAAACCCAAGCCCAAGAGTGAGCTCCTTTTTCTAGCTTTTCTTGCCAGCCTTTAGAAGCAATAAGTTTGGGTTTAGCGTCACCATTCAATGCTAACAAAACAAGTCCTGCGTTCATAGAAGGTTGGATCAAACCCCTAGGTTTACATATTGAAAGTAGTTGGTGTCCCTAGGATATTTTCATGCCATTTGCTGCAGAGAGAAATTCCTTAGAAACCCTATATGGAGGGAGTGAAGAGGCAATGAACCAAAACCTTTCTTTTTCTGCATTTAGCTCAAGGTAAGCCTTTGCAGACAAGGGAGACAGAGCAATCCCCAAACACCCAGCACAGCGGTGAGTGTCACACAGGCTGACAGAGGCAAGGCTCCAGCATACCTTTGCCTTGTTCCTTGGCTGCACACCAGCCTTTTTTCCTGCAGTGTCACAAGTCTCAGCCTACCCAGCACAGGGACCAGTCTCATCAAACCCCCAGGGGGTATTTGCAGCTTGGGTTGGTCTGCAGATGTGCAGCAATGCAGGCAATGCACTGAGCAGCAGGTCATTAAGAGATTATCTGAAACGGAGTTTGATCACACAAGCTTTGTCCACTAGGATATGAAAGGGAACCACTGCTGTCACGGGGATGTGTTGGGTGTTAGTCTGTAACAGACTTAGTGCTGACAGTCCTGCACAGACAGGTCCTGCTCTTGGTAGCTTTGGAACTTGCACACAGGTAACAGCAGTCCCTGCTGGGGAGCAAGGGTTTGCTGTCAGGAGCTTCTTTCTGTGACTGGGGAAAGCAAAGAGAGCTGACAATAACAATTATCAATTGACTGACAATTGCAATCGACCCTTCCTGACCTGACTCGTGTGCTCCTGCCTGCCCCAGGGAAGTGGAGGTGCTGCGTGGGATGCATCCAAGGGCAGCAGTTCCAGGCAGGAGTGTGCTCTGTGAACAGGGAAGATACAGGAGGCATCTGCCCTGCACCTCTGCTGAGGCAAGCCAGAGATGGGCAGGAAGGGGCACCCTCGAGGGCAAATAGAAAGAGAAAACAGAATGAGAATAGAAAGAGGAAAACAGAAATGCAGCCCTGCAGAAGAGAAATCAGAGTGAGCAGAGGTGGGGGAGTGGGAACTGCCAAGCAGCTGCCCCAGGAGGAATTCAGAACAGCAGCACTCACCTGGAGTGCACCTGCATGGAGGATGCAGGCTGGTGGATACAGACCTGCTCGAGTTCTCAGGGACTCCAGACTCCCTGGCCAGTCCCACCTGGCTTCAAGCACAGAAAATGAGCTGTAAGTGGTGTGGAGTGCCAGCATGAGGGAGTCAGAGCTGGAGGCAGGTAATATGTGTGGACACGAGCTGTCTGGGGGCTACAGGAGCCTTTTGTGCATCCTGAGGAACGTGCCTGCAGGCGTGGAGTGGGGGAACAAAGGTATCAGATGAGGAGAACACGCTGGAGGCCTTTTTCTTTGATGTTTGGAAATCGCTCAAGGGGCTGTCTTCTCTGAAACCCCTTTGCCTTGCCTTTTTTTCTTTTTTTCCTATTTTATTTTTTTTTTCTCCTTGGTGAAACTTTCATTGATGTACTCTCGTTTCTTTAAGGCTTAGAAGTGAAAGCACATCCATCCATCCAGCCCTTGTACAAATGCTGCGCTCACGTTGGAATTCCTTGGGGAACTGACTTCTGCTTCTGCCTGTCAGAAACAGCAGAGCCACGTGCTTTGGGTTTGAAACTCTTGATTGGGCTGGTGGGGGTGGCACAGAAGGAAGGGCAGCATCAAAGACATCCCTGTCTGCTACACTGTGGAGAGAGAGGGGAGATTGTGGAGTTGCTTTGGGGCTTTTTTTTTCCCGTTGGGTCGGCTCTACATGCACTCAGATTGATGCTACAGGCTGTATGTTGGAATAATAATAAAATAGTTAAAAAATAATAGCTGTGAAAACTTTGGGTGCTGGTTCCATCAGAATGAAAGTCAGTCACCTTCGAAAGTGACTCTGGGGTACGAGTACCCAAGGACAGGATGTGTTTACATGGAGAGGTTCAAGATGTTCTTTCTTAAATTGCTGCTCTTCCCCTCCAGCCTCATGTGTGTAAACTTAGGGCAAGTGGGAGATTCTTAAGGAACATTTTTAAAATTAAAAAATGTTCAACGGGGAAGCCTTCTGTGATAAAGAAAGAGTTGGAAAAACAAGGGGGAAAGTGCTGAAAGTGCTAGGCACCACCTTTCTTTTAAAAATGAAAAGGTATGGCTTATTTAAGAGCTTTTAATGCTTTTTCCTAACAATTAAATTGTTATTTATTTTCAGTCAAATAAATTATGTTAATTGAATCTATTATATACTGAATATTCTATTACAAAAGCATGCTGCTACCTTTTTTGTTAAGCCAAAGCAACATCAAGTAAGTTCACCTAAACTAGTGGTGAACTTTAGGTCATGATTGAGTTCATTCCCTGGTTTGAGGGCCCAGGGCAAATCCTGCTGAAATTACTCTTTACTAGCATTGTACAGGAAGCAGAGAGGATGTGTAGCCCAGGAGATGGCTTTGTCATCTCTGGTAGAGTTAATTGAGTTTCCTTTCCATGAAATAATCATCTTCCCCTAACACTCTTTATGAATTTCATCCAGTTAAAGATCCATTATCCTGAGCATGGTGTTGCAAACACTAATAAAAAAATGTAGTGTGGAGGTGAGTCAACCATTAATAATGACAACAAAAAAGTCAGTGCAGAAAAGAGTAAGGCAAATGCAGGGAAGATGAAGGCAAAGCACCCTGTCCCAAATGTGGTCAGTGGGGAATCTGTGCTGGACACAGCTGAATGTGTCCTGGGCTCCTTGTGAAAGAAGCCCACAAGGGCTGATAAAAGATTTTCCTTCATGTTGAATCAATAGATACAAGCTGTGTTTTGGGACATTGGCATTGGCAGGACATCCAAAGCCTGGAGTATCCGTGGTGTGGATATGTCCTGCCAGTCTCACCATGACTGAGCAGGAATTTATTGTGTTTTGTTTGGAGATGGTGATACCACACTCCCTAATTTTTAAATCTTTTCCCCCTCCATGGCCCTCTTCATTGGATATCAAAGCCCCCATTCCATGTGTAAGAATCTCTCTGAAGTGCTGATCCAGGTGTGCTCTGCAGCGCTGCTGTCAGCTGAAGGTGACACTGCAGCAACAGCCAGGCTCAGAGGCTCTCCTTTAGAGGCTGCTGGTCTAGGAGAGAGGCTTGATGTCTTAAAAGCAGGCACAGAGCTAAAGTATGCACAGGGTGAGGTTGCAAGGGCAGCATCCTTCTCTTTGTGTGTCAAAGAAGAGCTGAGAGGGATATTTCAGTGGCTGGGAATGCAGAACATCTTTATCCCATGGGCTGTGCAGTTAGTCCTGCTCCAGCTCCGTAAACCTCCCTGCAGCCTCCACCTCATCCAGGAACAAGACTTGTAGATGTTCAGAGCTAGTGGTTTTGCTATAATATTCACAAGCATTCAGCTTCCCAAATAATGATAATAGTTTTGCTAGTTGAGAGATTTATTAATATGTTAACATGGCCTTAGTTTTAAGCCTTCTATTCCTCCCTTTCTAGTAAAATGTCTTGCCACAAACCAGCCTTGAAGTTTGGAAAAGTAATCAAAGCTCTGCTGAGCAAATTTGATGACACTGATGGGTTGAATGAGCTATGGCCTCTGCTAGCCTCATTCTGCTCCAATTCCCCTTCAGGCTGGTAGCAGTAGCTGGAAGTAAATATTAATCTGCTAATTTACATTCTGGTATAAATAGAAAAAAACCTGTTTTGTCAGTGGGCCTATCCAGCCTTACTGCTTTGTTTCTGAGGTTGAAGTGGCAGTGCTGCCTTGTGGGTTTCTCTGCTCAGGGGACTTTCTCTCAGAGATACATGGAACGGTTGCTTTCCTCTATGCTTTCTTAGGTGGGTAATTGGAGTTGTAATCTAGGGTTCAAGGATAGCCAACAAAGACACCTTGCTCAGGTTTAAATAAAATTGCTCCTTAACGTGACTTGTTAAATTGAAACAAACCCCACATGAATGTTCTTTTAAATCCATTTACAAGTGCCTTGTATTGATTTAGCCTACTTCAGTAATTCAGATGAGTTAAATTGATGTCTGTGCACTAAGTACATTCTCTTGGGATTTCATACCTAGCAAACTGACGACTTCAAAACTGATTTCAGTTAAGCCACTGCAAGCTGTGTGTGAAGAACAGGCCTTTCTTATTTGTTGTTACTGGTTTGGCCAAGAGCAATGTGACACTGTGGGGGAAAAGGTTTCTGCCCTATTATCTGTGATGCTGGGGTGCTCTACTTACACTGCCCCTAAATTTGACTTTGAAGTGATACTACCATTGCCTAAACACCCTTCCTTTTGCAAGGCAGCTGTTTGAAAAAGACTCTTAATCCTTTTTTTCCCCCAAGGTGCTCTGTCCCCTGGTATCTGGAGAAGGGAAGAGAAACAAAAGACTTGCAGACCTACTTCTCTACAGTCCTTAATGTCCCCCAGCCAAACAGCAGTTAGGAGCCCTGAAGCAAAGGTTTCTTTCCATTTTCAGACAGTGCCTCTCAGCTTTGGCTGAGCTTGGCGTCTCTTTGTGCCACATACCAGAGTCCCTTCAACCACTAAACTGACAGGCTCTTTTTATCTCAACCACCTAGAGCTAATCTGAAGTGCCCAAACTGACACTTGTGGCCAAACCTCTGCTTCACCTGCCAGCCTGGAAAGGAACTGAAGCCTAACCTAGCTTCGTGCATGGTTTCCCTTTATTCCTATGGTTTAGAGGTGCCAGTTAGCGCAGATTACTGAGTTATTGGTTCATAAATTGTCACTCAGCATTTGAGCTGTGATAGCTGGTGCTGTATAAGCTCTTTGTACCCTAAATGGATTACAGAAATGTGGTTTGCCTTATTTTTACATAGGATTACTGGACCTATTACCAAGGTTTAGATGGTGAGACAGTATTAAACAGCAGCAGCAAAATCTCCTCAATAAACATTAAGGTTTCTTTTACTTGTTATGAGAAGCGTTTCTGCATAGACATTGCAAAATTAGGAGTTGTGTTCCTGTTTTAGGTCCCGATTTTGCAAGTAAATCTAAACTTCTGTAAAGGGTAATGTATAGACCTGAGCTACTCCTCTCTAGAACATAAGGGTCAGCAGTTTACAGCAAACTCTTTCCAGCTGTAGCTCAGAAGCTTATAGGAACTAAATAGCTAAACGTGATCAAGACAGGAGGCCACCAGTGGACCCAGGGAGGTGAGTAAAGCAAGGACAGGGAGACAGAGCAGCTTCTCATGGAGCATCAGTTCTGCACATCCAGAGCTCCCAAGACAGCCAAGTTTCCTTTCTGTTTGAAGGCAAAGGGGGTTTGAGGGGAAGAATTTGAAAGGTCAATGTGATAACTTGCTGGATGTCCGCATCTTTGAGATACAGCATAGATGAAAGAACAAAAGATGTTTGAAAATGTATCGGGTGTTTGATGAAAGGTGGCATGACAGTCCTATTGAAGGTGGGAGAAGGCATAAATAGTGTATGAGAGAATGATAGGCTCTGGAAGATCCTGAAAGTGAATAAAATTTGCTTTTATTTGATGTGATGAGGAGACATGAGATGCAGGGAGAAGAAGAAAGATTGTTTTGAATGGTGAGCTGGGGAAGTAGTCACACAGTGGAATTCAGAAGTTAACAAAGAAGGGTGAAATTGCTTCTTAAAGGAGAGATGCTGTCATCAAGACATGAGAAGAGCCTGGACACAAGCAGAGGATTCAGTGATAGAAAAAAAAGGCTGTGTTAGAGAGAGCAGAGGTGGCATCAGTGTGTCACAGGTTGAGGCTCTGAAGAAGAGGTGGGAGGAGAAAGGGCTGCAGGTGGCATTGGCTGGGGCTGAAAGAGGTGCTGAATTTGTTCTCTGTGTATCTGCCTGGCACTTAGAAATGTATTGTCTAGCTCTAATCTGCAATTGCCATCTCCAGGTGTATCTTCAAGCACCTCCTGGGAGATTTTGTCAGGAATGGTGGATGCTGAGCAGCTGGGGAGGCTTGTCCAACCTCCCCTGCTACAGGAGGCTGTGCTTCCTTCTATCAGCACACTGCCACGCTCACAGATGTCACCAGGAAACAAGAACTGGCTTTTGTAGCACATTCTGAAGGAGAGACTGATCCCAGAAGGGAGGGCTTCAATATATGCACGGGGAAGCTGCAGCAGTTGAGGTTTACATTGTATTTTTCTTACTATCACACTTGGTTTGTTATCTAAAGACATCTGTGAGTGAGGTGGTAAAACAGGGCTTTTTTAATTATACATCACCCAGCAAACTGATAAGGCAAACAAAGCAGCCAACGAAACAGCACGGGGATGAGCCACTTCAAAATAATAATGTAGCAAGAACAATGGGGGCGTAATTCACAGCTCCCTTAGAAATTTTCACAGTTCGGAGGGGGTGAGATAGCAAGCTGCTATTGACTGTTTTTCTTTCATGTTTTCTACCTGTCTGCCATGTGATTGGGAAGTATATTACCTGAATCCTTGCGGGAGTTTTCCCAGTATTGTTTTAAAAGCCTTGCTCAGCAAGAAACAATCCTAATGGAAACAAATACGTGGGTATAAAATAAATACAGGTAATGAAAGGAGCGTGACGACTAATTTTAACTACAGTTTAAATTCTTTATAACTTTTGTGACACGCAAATGTGCAGGAGCAGCTCCATTATTTCCCTAGCCCCTCTGGGGTGCTCTGGCCTGGCACAATGGGGTGAACTGGCACAGGGGCTGCCTCACAGGGGAGAGCGGCAACCTCAGCGCACGAAGAGTTTGATAATTCTGCAGCCTGAAGGTGCAGGGCGGTTGTGAGTTCTGCCTTGGGATGGAAATCCCAGCTGCCTCCTGGCTTAGCTGCCCTTGGAGGTGGTGTGAGGGAACCTGGCATGAGCCACAAAGGCTTCCCCAGGCACTGAGCAAACATTTGGGCTGCACACCAGGAGCGTTCCCCACGCTGCCAAAGGCATACCAAAGGGTGAGAGCTGAGTGGCCTGAAGCCAGCCCAGAACACCCACTTGAGATACCATGACTGCAGCACAGTAGTAACCTTTAAAGAAAAACAGACATCTAAAGCACTGACCTGATCCAGAGCTCTGCAGCAATGCACATTGCATGTGCTGTCCAAACCAAAAAGAAAAGCTCTCCTCACAGTGAGTGAAGAACTAAAGGAATTAACCCACAGCTAGATTTCTTCTCCTTCAATATTAGATTAGCATCTTTATTCCTAAAGGAGCATTTACATTTACATGCTGGAGACATTTAGTAGAGATACTCATTGCAAAGGAATAAGATGGGAAAAGGAAAGTTTTCTGCTTTGTTTCTTCTCTGCACATGTCTGTCTGTCTGTCTATCCCATCAGTTTGCAGTTTTCTTCTTATAAGAGTCACTTTTAAAAGCCAAAGATCTAAAATAATAATCCCTCTTTTCAAAAGGTGGTGATGGCCATGTATGTAAAAAGAGAGAAACGTGTAACTCACATTAGTAGGAGTTAGCCATCTAAGAACCTTTTAAACTGGTATTCACTAGGAGCACAAGTCCAGTTTGTAAAGGGTAGGCCACAATCCTGGAGTCTCAGGTTCCTGTGCTGTTCTGAAAAAGAGATTGAACATCTGAAGTTACATAGACAGGTTTGTGGAAGTCAGTTTGAGGATTCGTCTGAGAACCTTAGGTGCTCAAATTTTGTGATGGCCTGAGAATTTCAGCTTCCATTTAAAAACAAATAAATTCATTTCCAGAGATCACTTAGACAGGGCAGAAGTGAAAAATATGAATCCTAAATTATGGTAAGATGGTCTGCACATACAAAAAACTACATTGATTATTTTTAACATCTCAACATTTTTTAGACATGATGTCTCGTGGGTTGGCTGAGATTCTGGAATGCTGGGGGCTGGTTTATCCCACTTTGTAAAAATAGCACGTCTAGCAAATGCAAAAAAGCTGAAGAACTTTCCACACCACCTTTTATTGTGTGCTTGCGGGGTGGGATAATGTAACATACTTTTGCTTTACTTTTAGAAGGTCCTCATTGGGACTTACTGGCAAATGTACAAGTCATTTCTGTTTCTGTGAATACAGTGTAGAAGATGAAAATTTCTGTTGCTGGCCACTTTCCAGCCAGCACTATCTGTTTATTACAGGCCAGTGTGGGAATGGAGTAATAAACAACCTCTTACTTTGGCAAAACCAGAACACTAATCACTTTTGTATTAGCTCCAATAAATCCTGAAAAAGTAAATGTTGTGGATTAAAAAGATAATAATGTGCTAATCCTTTCTGTGGTCACTAACCATTTTAAGCTGTTCCATCTCTCATGCCTGAAGGATAAATCCTCTGGCTCTTGATGAAAGGCTAGATAGTGAAGTACGTCCGCACATCAAACACCGCACTTGTTATCAACAAATGCATTTCTCCCACTCCTGCAGATAATTTTTGATCCACTTTTACCTTTAATCCGAGATCTCGTTTCTCTTCTCCCACCCCATACCCTGGTGCCATATCACCAGGACTCCTCACAGAGGGCGTTACAGAAAGAGCTTCTTGAGCTCCTGACTGGTGATGGGGGTTCAGAGTTATTTCTGGCAGAAACTCCCCCTGGGGGAGCAAACAGGTGACATTTCTGTGCAGTCAAAGGGACTGACAGAATTGTAGCAAGCACATCCAGCTAGCTCACTTTATAGATGAAGTGAATAAAAAAATTAATTGTTACTCACATAACTACAGAATTGTTCTGGACATACTCCGACACCCAGTAAAGTCAGGGAAGACGTTTTGCCATTTCCCTTGGCAAGGGAGTTGCCCTGAGCTCAAGCCAGAAGAGGAGGCAAGAGAAGCAAAATAGCTGAAGGAGGTACTGCACACAGTTTTCAAAGTTTATTTCTGCTTTTAAAGAAGTTTTAAGAGATCACAGCTCCAAAAGCTCTTGACTCTGAGAGATGTAGTAGCTGGTTGCAGCAGCTTCAGTTGCATATGCCAAACTGAGACATGAAGGCAAAAACATCCTTCAGATCAGTTCCTGCTCCTAATCTCCAATAAATATTTTTAGCGGGTGTATCAAAGGCACAGCAAGTGCCAGCACACCCTGTAAGCCAGCTACAGGATTGTTCACATCATACAGCCATCACACACTTCTGATTTTTCATGTTTGGCACTGGAAGTGGTGTTTTTCTGTTGCAAAGTGAATATCGCTCCTTACACAGAAATGCAGGAACCTCACTGTATGTGGAACAAGCAGTTGATTAAAGATTGGAATAGTAATGAATGTATTAAAGTGGAATGTACTCGGGTAATTGATTAATTGGTGCAGTCTAAGCTACTTGCAGAGCATTACATTCACTCCCTGTTAAATCAATTTTTGTCTTTTGTCCAAACCTTGTGACTGAGAGCTGAAAAGCATGAACAATTATTGAAATCATCCAGGCTGGTTCTGTGGGAGCTGGGAAGTGCCCAGGATCCTATTTGCAGCCTGTTGCTTGCCTTGGATCTCACTCTTACATTTCATTAGTATCTCGGGACTGCAGCAGGTGGAAGATGTAATTAGTAATGCTCTTATCTTCCCACAGCCCACTTTTGCATTTCTCCCACCTTGTTGCTGCATTCTTAAAATGAAAAACCTATGGTCTCATGTAGAAATAAATGGCACAGTGACATTTTAATTAATGCGTTCATCCAAGGGAATATAGGACTGTGGTGAGAAACTTCAGCCTGGGATAGGAACTACACATTCCTTAGCAACACAAGAATACCAGAAAGGACTCCATGATTACATTTAGAAATCACAGAGCACCTGAAAGCCACAGATTGATGCCTCTGGGCTAACAGCAGAGCAACAAGCTCTGCAAAGTAGGACTGTGTTCAGGGCTAGCTGCTAAGGACCAGGGAGAAGAACAAGATGGGATAGGAAAGACTTCCAAGAGCCTGCTTTATAAGCTTCAGTTTCCTACTTTGAATAACTGTCGGGCTATTGGTAAAGAATGATATTTTAGCTCCTATCAGGGCCCAGTGGAAGAAGAGCATATAATTCAGTGAACTGAGTACTTAAAAGGTACAGCAGACTTTGTGCCTTTTGTGAGTTTTCTTCTGGGCTTTTCAAGCTCTGTGCTGCCTTTTGTGGCTGTGGCATTTCTGCTGTCATCTAGTGACACAAACAGATCAGACCTCAGAGCAGGCTGTGCTCAGAGGATGTGGGGGCAGTGAGCAGCCTTTCACTGATTTTGTTCTGGAGAGGTGGGAAAGCCCCTCTGCCAGGAGCTCTCCTCCCTGATGTGCTTCTGACCACTGCTAAGAGCTGCAGCTCTGTGTGCCATCCCTCTCCCTGGTGACTCTGTCCCAGATGGACGTTTCAGGCATCAAATCGGTTCATCTTTCTCCCAGTTTGTTGAAAACAATGAGTGAGGCCTTTAAAAACGTTTAACAAACAGAAGCTGGAGGAAGGTGAACCTTTAGATTTATTCACAGGGCACAGACCCATCCCCGGAGTAAATAGCTTACCCTTGTTTCGTTATTTGCTAAGGAGTATTTCAAGAGGCTTTGAGCCTAGTGTTTAGAAAAAATGCTGGAAGTGAAGCACTGGCAAAAAATAGTAATTAGTAAATTAGTAAAATACTGATTTCCCAATGAGAGAAGCGTATGTATAAACATTTGCAGAATTAGGGCCTAGAGTGTTTTGTTTGCTTCTCAACCCTCCAAGTATGTAGTTGTTTGAATGTGTCTTTCATTTTGATGCCTAAATGTGCCCTTTTTAAAAGCCTTCCTTCCAGTTGCTACTTTAAAGAAGGTTTGTATGGCTAGTTTTTTATTTCTCATACAACCTAAAGCTCTACCAAAAGCCAGTAACATCAGCTACTGTTGGCATCTAAAAATTAGCCCCACCATGAATATTCAGAGTTTGGAGCCCCTAAAACTGCAATATAATAGCAGGCTGCCTCATTCACTTGCATAGGAATTCTTTATTATCAGCAAACATGGTTTTGACAACCACTCTGAGGCAACACAGCTCTATATCCAATACCAACAGAATTTGCATGAGTTTCCTGTTAATTGCTGGAGTGCACTGTGCTGTGTGGTGGCCAGGGAATGCAGCAGGGCGGTCTGAGCTTTGCCAGTCACTTGCAATGTAGGATTCAGCTAATGGGAGTTTATTAGCTCCAAGGAACAGCATTTAATGAGCTGCCACCCTCACGCCAGGCCTGCTTTCCAAGTGGTGAACAGTGCCTGCCAGCTCACAAGTGATGTATGAGAGAGAAGGAGGACACCACGAGAGGATTATGGTGTTCTTTAAGCAAACCCACAGAAATCCCAAATGGCAAAGTGGGCGAGCCCTTGATAATCTCTTAGAAATGGAAATAAGAGGTCTATTCCTCTGACTAGCTCTCAGTGAGTTATACTCAAACCAGTCTTATGTATGAGAAGGAGGTAAAACATCTTCTGTTTTCTTCATCAGCCTTTGAAAACTGTATGAACGTGCTGTTCATTAATAGCACCATTAAAAAATGGGTGTTTCCATACTCTTCTGTCTTAGTGGGGTAATTGTAAGTTAATCTATCAAATATTCATGCTATTTTGAATGTAACTGGAAAAGAAAAATCCTTGATAGTGTGCTCTATTAAAAAATATGTGTTTCCATAGGCACATACTTTTCTGTCATAGTGGGTTAATTGTAAATTAATCTATCAAATATTCATGTTATTTTGAATGTAACTGGATAAGAAAAATCCTTAATGGTGTGCTCTTCCTCATCATTGTGATGTAAATACGCTTAATAGCATCACTGTAAAACATGATTATCAACAGTACTTGGTATAACACTGAGGGTAAACTGCTCTGTAATTAGTGCTGCTGTTACTTTGATTTATTCCTATAGGATGGTTGCTAGTTTTGACAGCATACCCACTTCTCCACTCTCTTAATTGATCTTTGTGTTGGTTTATTATTTTAATCAGGACTCTGACCTGCACTGAAAAAATTAAAAGAAGCCCATTTGGCAGAGACAGACAGTCAAATCTCTTATCTCTGGTTTCTTTCGGTGACTCTCTGTAAGAGTCTCTCTGATACTGTGACACTGATTGGCGAGAACAATTTACCACTAAGGCATAATAAGGGAAAATGTAATAAAATGTCACCAGACACTTCTTATTTACAGTTGTTTGGCTAAAAAATAGGTTTCATAAAGCTTAGGTCAATTTGGAAACCACCTGAACACATGGTTTCCTGGATTTATGCCTCAATAAGCCTCAATATATGCTCATAGCCACTTCAGAGTGCTGTGCCTATTCATCTCACCTGCAGTCAAAAATGGTGCAGGGGGCTGCAATCAAATGTGGCAGGGAGCATCTTCCAGGTGGGAGACACTGGCCTGAGGCCCTGGAGATGTGGCTGCAGGTACAGGCACCCCATTCCTGAATGCCCTTTGGCAGTTTGCCCCTCTTTATGGTGCTGTCCACTCTTGTTTGGACAGTAGAATAAATTTATCTTACAAGTTACTAAAAGCAAGTTTGCTGGGGGGTATCTAAGACAAAGAGGGGACCAGTCTTTTGTTGGGCCATGCCCATCCTCCTGCAGGGCAAATATTTCATGGCAGTGGTATGTTTTCTTTAGGGCACTCCTTAACTCATACTGCCATGCCTATTCCTGCAAGCACATTAATTAATCAATTACCAAAGCAGCATGAAAAAAAACATGCTGCAGTCTCAAAGGGATTACAAATTCACAAATGGCCCCAAACTAGTTCAGTCCAGTGCTGCCCCGTGGCCCTGCCTAATGCATTTTGATGCTGGTATCTCAGAGTATGAACTTATCTTCAAAAGAGGGACAAAAGTGTCATCCCTTCTCAAACAGGGATTGCTCAGATTACTGCCATGGAGTCATTTCCTGCATGTCACTAGCGCCCAGCAGTTCACTCTGTCCCAGAATAGCATTGAAGCTGCTCAGAAGAAATTTAAATCTCTTGCTTGTGTTGCAGTTCCAGACACCTGTAGCCCTGTCCTTACCATTTCCCTTTCTTCCTCTTCTCTGGAAAGGCAGCTCCTCACTCCTGATCTCCTTGAGTGCAATGTTGCCCTGGCTGTGAGAGGAGGAAGGCAGTGGCAGTCCCTGACAGTATTTCTAGGATAAGGAGTGGAAAAGGAATGATGTCCCACCCCAGTATTTCTTTATCATTGCTGATGACGGAATTCGTGTTCAAGAAGAGCTTGCTTTTTCAACTTTCAGTACGTGTAAAGCAGAGTGCTTGCACACTTCCAGCTGGCATTGTGTGAATATTGAGAGGGAAGGAGACGCTCTGTGGTCACAGAGGTGATTTTCTTCTGATACTGTCTAAAGACAGACCATTTCTGTGTTTAGTGTAGTATATCTGTATCTGGTTGTCCACAGCACTTCTGTGTTCAATGGACTTCCTTGCTTTCAAGATTCTTTGCACTTATTACTTTAAACTTCCCCCTGCTTTTATAGGGTTCCTCATGCTCCTACAGTCTTTGGGACTCTGTTCTGACTTACATATGAGCTCCTTACCTTACAGGTTGCTGTGCTTACAATTGCTTTCCTTTAGGGAAGCCAGTCTGAGCTGTGTCAGGTCAGGAACCTGCTCCCCTGCCAGCAGGAAGTGCCTGAATCCAGTTCCTTCCATGAGACCTGGGCTGGGCTGGTTGCCCCAGTGCTGCCCTGCCCTCTGGGCCTTTGTTTGTGGCAAGGCAGTTTGTCCTGAATCAGAGTGATGTCTGAGATAAAGCCAAAATAAAATGAAATTAGTTACCTTTTTCTGCTGGTTTTGGATGAGACCTTTCATCATTAGTCTGTGATATATCTTGATTTTTAAATTGTTTTACATTTCCCATGACAAAAGCATGATTTAAAGTGAAGATGAGAGATTTCCTTATGCAATATCACATCCTTCAGTGCTTGGCTCCAAGAAAATTGTGCATTATTACAGCATGAATCAGGTTAAATGAGCATTTGCCCAAAAGAAAGGTTTGTGTCTATGTACCTGCACACACAACCTAAAGGCACAGGGTTTGCTTTAAAACTCTTTTCCTTACTGATCATACTTGAATTTAAAAACGTATATGTGTATATATATATATATATATATATATATATATATATATATTAAAAGCATGCTGTATATGCAGTACACCCCCTGGAATTTTTTCTGAAAGCCACAGGTATATTGCAGCCAAGATAAAGACCTGCTCAGAAGGGGTGTCTGCCTGAAGTGTCCAAGGCTGAAGTGCCCCACAGCTACCTGATGTCCTCATCACTTTTTCTTGCTGCTGTTTTATTCATCCCATCTTCCAGGAAGCTGCTTCCCCTGGTTTTCCAGGTGCTGTGCAGAGCTGGGTGGGAGCTGTTGGGTGGAATGCATCTGAGAATCCTTGTGGATCCAGCCACCCCATATACCATGGGCCATGTGCCTCCTCTGGTGTTAGGCAGGACTAAGCTTGAAAACCCCACACTTCAAAAAGGCCTTTGTAAAATGTGATCATAGGAAGGGAAGCATTTCTTTGAGACTATTCCTGGAAAGGTATTTTAAATAGTTCCTAGCATACAGTTCCATTATATTTAATATGAAGAGCCAGGAGGGCAGAGAAGATGAAGTGTTGTAGTCCCAGGCTAGGGTTGCTCTCACTACAAGCTGAAGGGAGTTGGGTTTAACTGCTTGGCCAAGTGGCATCACGTGAGAAAGACAGGAATTCTGAGAGCGTGAGGCTGGGAGATGCTTCCTCTTGATTCCACCTTGGGTGGATACACTTGTGTGTGTAACTGTACACACAGAGCAGTTCTGCTGGGAAAGTGATCCCGGGGCTTGACACTGAGCTCGGAAGTGAAATTTCTCAGAACAGCAGCCAGCATGACTTGGATAAACTTTTAAATCATTGAAGATAGATTTGTGTAAGGCTCTTAGCATCATTTAAATTTCAGTAGGATAGTTTATTTAATAGGTGAAAACTATATTTGATTTCTCAAGTATGCAGTGAAAGACACTGTGTCCATGCCTGTGTAAGACCATCCCCAGAGATGCTGATGTGGTCTGACTGCACCACCTTAGATCCACAGCTTAGATGCTGCTATCACAACCAGCCCTTGGTTTCAGCAGGCATGCTTCCCTTGCTGAATTCGCTGCAGTGCAGCTCCGCTGAGCGTTAGCTTTTAAAGCAGGTAACACCTCCTGCTTGTAAACAGGGATTACAAACAAGAGCCACATCTTAAATGAGCTGCAAAGTTCTGTACAGGGTGAATGGAAGTTCCTGTAGGCTTCAATCAGAAGGACATTTTCCTGCTGCTCCCACAGGTTCATAAGTGAATGGTGGGTCACTGCAGTTGGTGCTGCTATGGCATTGTAAGAAGTTGGGGATTTGCTTCCAGGACTCCAACACTGGGATAGTTGCTTGGGTGCAGACTCAGGGCTGGGTGGGGGTGGCACTTCTAAAGTCATGTCACATGGAGATATTCCTGATCCTTTTTAGAATTTGCTAAATAATTCCTTTTTTGATCTAGGAATAGAAGTTACAATTTGCTGCTGGTCAGGGAACAGTTAAGCCTTCCTCCAGGGCTATTTTTAAATGTGGCAACAACTGTCCTCAGTGTTTGTAATCTGTCCAGAAATAGACACCACTTAACAAGAACTCTAAGCAAAGAGCCTTTTTCAGGAATTCCCACTCTTCACAGGCATTTGGTTTGGAGATCACTTTCAGCCCAAGGACGCTTGGTCAGCTCAGTGATCCCGGTGCTGCTGGATAAGGTGAGAGCTTTCCAGAGCAGCTCCACCACAGTGGCTCCAGGAGGGGACAGCACAAACCTACACTCACAAAACCCAGGGTCTGTGCAGGCCAGAACAGGGGTTCCCCCAAGGCCACCTGGAGCCAATCCAGCATGGTCACTCTGTGTGGACGTCCCTGCCACCTGGAGCGTGCGTCTTGCTCATAGTTTGTGTCCTCATCTTATCACTCACGCTGAGCCTAATCACTTATCAGGCAATTCTAGTGTGAACAGCAGTTGTGTACTTCAGTGGCAGGTCCTGTTAAGTTCAAATCAGCCAGGGCCACACTCATTATGTCAGGGAGAAGGGAAAAAAAAATCCACAATTATAAGACTTCCTCAGCTTTCTCCCCTACCTCGAAGCAGTTCATCCTATGGGAGGTAGATAGCATTTTCAGAAAATGCATCTGCCTTCCCTATTCCTCAACACATGTATTGGGTTATTCTTTGTATTTCATGTTGATTGCTATGTGCAAGAATCAAAAATAACCTCTGGGAAATGTGTAAGTCAGCAAAGGCCTGTTTCCCTTGGTCAGTGCCTGTGATGGACAGTGCTTGCAATAGCTGCCTACCACGGAGAGAAGAGCCACATTTCTTGTCTCCTGTATCCCTGTGCCTGCACACTATGCCCAGGAAACTGAGCTCTGCACTTCTAATTTTAGGCAACTCAGAGAGCTTTTTATGCCTGCAAGGCTGGATTAAGTTTGGGTTTGAGCCTGAGAGTAGAATCAGCTGTCTTTGTAAAACCATCTAAGTATGGAAAGGTGCTCAAGTGTAACTGGAACACTGTTGGTGCAACTGAAGGGTGTGTGTGTACAGCATCCAGGGAGCCTGGCAGGTTTTCAGGCTTCAGACTACAAAAAACTAAGGTACCCATCCATAGGTCCCCAGGCAGAATATAAACCTGAATATTACAGGTGCGTTCCTGACTTGCTGAATCCAATGTACATTCTGCCTTACTTGGGCAAGATAGAGCCCTTTAAAGTGCTATTTTCTCACTGGAGACTGGAAAATTATTATTTTAAAATAGAATAGAAAGCAGCTCAGTGTAGGCAAGCCTCTGTCATTTGCCAGAGACATTTCTGGCATACGAGCAAGAAGTAGTACTTTAAGCAGGAATTGAAAATGTGCTTTTCTGTGCCAGGGGTTGAAGATTATAGCTGCCTGTGATTTCTGCCTCTGATAGTTCTGAGCTGTGAAGGGAACATTTCATTCTCAGCCAGCTCTGATATGTGAGAATCCTGAGATCTGGTTTAGAATATCCCTGAAAGTTAACACTGAAGTTGCAGCACCTTGTGAGCAGCCCAGGAGCTACAGCCAGACCTGAATTGCACACCTCATGGGACACACCAGCACTTACCTGCACTGTTCTGAGCAGGAAGGCAAAGAAGTCACTTTGCAAAGTGATGACTCGCTTTTGATTAAGCAGACTAGTATGTAATAGTAATTTAATGATGAGTTTGTGGCAGCGTGTTTTTCCCTTATGTTGCCTGTCAGCATTCATCCCAGTGGGTTTTTTTTTTAAATTTTTATCACTAGATACAAGTGAAAAGACTGCCCTTCAAAGGAACTGAACTTCAAAACAAGGTTGTGCGAAGTGCCAGGGACTGATAAGACATCTATGAGTGCAATGCACCTCTGCACTGAGGCTCTGTTTAAGAAAAACAAAATAGACAACCCTGCCGTGGTTCTCTCGAGGGCAGGAATTTAAACCACAGGTGTGAATGGCTGCACGTTGAAAAGGTACAAAAGAAGAAAAATGGAGAGAAAGTACTTAAAAACTCTAATTGTGGCAATAGAAAGGTATAAGTTATGTAATGATTTACTTCTCTCATGATGGATAGATAGATAGAGCCTAAGAAAAGTTTTAGCCAAGTATGTAGATTGAGGTGAAAAAACTAGCACCCCAAAAGCTGTTAAAGGGAGTTCAGTTCAGCTATTTGCTGGCTCCAGCCAAAGGACTAAACAAGGACAAGAGAAGTTGAGATGAAAAAATTACTTTTGTTAGGTCAATATGCTACACTATCTGTTTTTAATTAGGCCATGACAGTGAATCTCTGCACTGCTCCTATATTCAAAGATCATCCAGAATATGCTAATGTAAGGCTTTTAGTATCCTTTTAGGGATACATTTAGCATATTAAAAGCATACTCTGAGCATTAGCAAGACATACTGAACTGGTGGTTCACAGTCAGCCAGACCTGGAGGTTACTGAGGCCACAGGATGCTCTATGTCCTGTAAATTACTATTGTGTATACTTTTCAAATTGAAAGCAGGTCACTGTTTTCCTTAATAATTAAGGCTGGAAGCTTATTCCACTGTGTCCATCTGCTTTAATGTGCTGCTCAATAAAATCCCTTTTCTTAACTGATTTATTCAAAACATGTAAATGTTTCTTAGATTCTTTTCCATCAAGACAATCATGACTAAGTGATCATAAATGGTAAGTTCATCATTTAGCCACTGTGAGTCAGAATTTGGACTTCATAGAAATTCAGGCCAAAGGGAATTGCTATGTCCACTGGGCTCTAGCTATGAGGTGTGGAGTCTCCCCCAGTTATTAAGACCATCATTCAGACTTGCAGCAGACTGAGGGATCCTCATCCTTCCCTGAAGGCTGTCAAGCATTTTCCCTCCTCTCTGAGTGAGTGTCACTCCCTTAGGACTTCCATGGCTTCCAGGTGCTGCAGCGAGGACTCTCAGCCTCTTTGCATCCTGCTTCACTTCTCCCCAAGAACAGACCACCTTTGGATGAACCAATGGCTGACAGCAAACCTGTCTGAAAGCAGGAGGAACACTTGGATATCCAGGGATGGGAATTATGATATGTTAACAGAAAATATCCCCTATCAGAATTGGCAGCAGGTTTTGTGCAGGTAGATCCCATTGCATTGTGTTAACCAGTTACCTACACACCTCCTCCTGGAGCTGACCATGAAACCTGGTTTGAGGAAAGCAGAGGAGCAAACTTTTGTTGTTCACTGACTTCCAGTCCAAGCTAGGAAGTGAATGGAAGGAGGTGCAGAAAAATGAACTCCAGCTGTCAGAGATGGAGCTAGGGGGGACATGTGAGGACAGCAGTCACTGAACCCTGTGTGCTTCTGTCCCTCTTCATTTCTCAAGTACTCCTGGGCCCTAATGAGGAGATACTGCCTCCTGTCCTCTGGAAATGCTTTGGGCTTCTCAGAAGGTATGTTTTTCCTTCCCTTATGCTTCTGTGACATTATGTGGAAGACAGTTGTTCCACCTTTGCTTGTTCACACCTCTGAAGGACTGTTTCAAGAGCCAGCGTGGAACAGGACACTAAAAACTGCAGGCATTTTTTAGAATTAAGTAATTTCAAAATTACCATAGCAATTTGCATAAATTTCTGTGTAATCACTTTAATACATTTTCAGGCTCCCCAAGGCAATGTTTTAAGGCATGTTACATAGTAAAAGTGGGATGAAACAAATGAATGCTCATGCACGTAGGGCAAGATTTTCCAAAGCAGTCGGTATTGGTGGTGTTCTGGCAGCATTTTGCATCACTGAAGTCCTTGTTGAAAAATCTTCCCAGATCCTTGCTGAAAGCCCTGCCCACACAGAGTGGGGCTGCAGAGGTGCTGACCCCAGAGCCTTGCAAGGTGTGAGCACAGTCTAGCCAAGAATTTTCTCTAGAAGCAGTCCATAGCCTTCAAGGTTATTATTTCCATATTTCAGTTTCAAATGCTCAGGCTCTTAGAGGGCTGAGCCTCACATGACTCCACAGTTTCCAAAGACCATCTCACTGTGAAGCTTAGGAAGGGTGTGATTTATGCAGTCACATCTCCTAAATGAAACAGCCCAAAAAAATGGCCATTGATTTGTGTGCACTGGCAATGCCTGGCTGGTTTTTCAAGGAAGACTTCCACAAAAGAGCTTTGCCTCAGCCCTGGCCATTTGCTGAGCTGGCTGGTACCTTTTCCCATGCAGAGCATTCTTGCCTGAATTCCTATAGTGTTACTGGTCATGTCCAGCATATTTGTCTGCTAGAATGACGAGCCTTTTCCTACCCAGAGTCTCTTCCCTGTCTTGGTATGGTTGGATTATGATCAGGCCAGCACTTAGCTCTATTTCAGAAAAGAGAGTGGATGGATATTCAGAAGCCTTTCACAATAAATCATGATTTCCAGTCATTATGGCTCATTTCTGAACCTCATTCAGATTTTGTCAGTAAAACCAGACACAACATGCCAGGGTGCTGCGTTGGGTAGCCACACTGAGAGCCCCCTTTGCAGAGAGAGCTCTGCTTCTTGATATTTTGACAGCCTTGGACTGAAACTGTTTCCTGAACCATCTTTCAGGCTGTGTTGGCTTTTCATGTGGGCCTCAGCACTTGGCAGCCCCATAATTTCCTTTTTCTTTTGGTTATTCCCAATCTGGGTGTAGATTTGGCAGGAGGGCAGAGAGGGCTCCATGCAGGTGTCTGTACACTTGGTCAGTGCCTCAAGAAATTGCTGTGTCTCAAGAAATGAATGATGATCACTGTGAAGAAGGTCCTCTGTGCAAATCTGCTCTGGAACGGATTTTGCTGTGCCTGGCAAGAGTTACTGAAGATGATCAAAGTCACTCTAAGCATCAGAGCAGACTGCAGCTATTATTTCTTCATTTCATGTGTCAGTCTCTTGTTCTAGACCATCTTATTTTAAATCTATACATTTTCAAAATGGTTTCACTATTCTGTCACTAAAGATTCAGCTTTTTTTAGTGAACTGTCAAAGAATCAGTTATTAACTGACTTTCTGTCTTGGCAGAAGAAGTGCTTACCTTTCAGCTTCTTCTCTGTATAAGAAATCTAGTTCATTTTCCCTTTGTTAGGCTTAAAAAGAGTTCAGTTTGGTAGGGCTACTGTGCAGTAAATTAATTTCAAGTCTGAAACTGAGAACACTTTCAACAGGAAAGAAATTTTAAGATACATATCTGCATATGCACCCGTTTTCCCCCCAAGAATTAGGGCAGGGAAGAATTGGCCTCAGCATTGCATGTTTATTTCTGCTTTTCTGTTGTAGTTTCAATAGAAATTTCTGTAAAATAAACTTCATCTACACCCAGAAATGCACACACACAACTTGTAATTTTATGGATACTTAGAAGAAGTCGCATTTAAGTTTAAAAGTGTTCATTGTAAAAGCCAGAAATTATTTTCTTTAGTGATGGGTAGATCTCATTTGAAATGTGATTTGCTTCTTTTGTTATTTGGGTTAGTTTAAGTCTCGTGTGCTATTGAAAAAATGCATATTTTAGCTCCAGGAAAAAATTTGATTCAGCTAATTCAATAATCGAATATTTTTGTTTATCCATGGAAGAGTTACCACTTTGTGTAGCATTGAATGTAAGGTGAGGTTTGCATATTGGTGAGATGATTCCACCATAGTGATCTGTGCTGGAGAAGTTTTGCTCCAATCCTCCCAGCAACCCTCCATTAACACCCACAGGCACTTTCATTTTTCTTCCAAGCAAAATAAAGGAAGTGTGTGTGGGAAATAGGAGAAGTAATTAAAATGGCAAGACATGGGAAGCAATAGACCTCAGCATCATCAAAGCTTTACTTTATAGAATTCTCCAATTTATTGCTGGCGCTTGCAAAGGTATAACACCGAGGTAATTAAACTTGTTTTGTAGTTTGGTCACTTTGCCTGTTATCCTGCTTATTTGGGTGGTATTTTATTAATGATCTCTCAAGGGAAAACTACTGTAGCTGGCAAATTAATGAAATATTAATAACAAGCCGAGCGATGTGTGTGTGATTGCACTCTGGAGAAGCCCGACCTGAACGTGCTCTGTACTCGCTGTGCTCCGTGAGCAGGAAAGCCAGCACAGAGCCTACCGTGAGCCTGGTGTCCCCAGGGACACTCCAGGGTGAGCAGGTGGGGATCCACAGGTGAATCACACTCAGGGCTGGGCAGTGGAGCAAGAGCCACAAATCTGCTCAGCTGAAAAGGATAAAAAGGAGCCAAAAGAGCATGCCTCTTTGGAGGTCTGGAGGAAAAAATGCAGGACACAGCTGTAAACACGATTCCAAGAGACTCTGGCAGAGAAGAGGAAGTGGCAGAGAAGCCCATCCTGATCCTGGGATGACAAAAGCACCCCAGTGCAGCAGCAAGCACATTCCCTGATTTTTTTGATCCATCCCCTGCTGCTGTGCGGAAGAGTTGCTGTTCTGCCATAAGTGCCAAATCCACCTTTCCCTGGTGTATTTATCACGGGACATCTTTAACTTTGGACTCCTCTGGTAAGTTGAGGTGAGAGCTGTGTCTTGGAGTTCTTTCCCAGTGGTATCCTTAGTCTGTTTGCCCTGGTCATGAGAAACATGTGTAAAGAAATGACAACTTTCCTGGAGCAGGCTTGAGGCAGAGCTGTAATACAGTAGCAGTTAAAATAGCCCAAGCAGGCTTTGTGAAACTTATTAGTTAAAATTTTTGCAAGGCCTCTGGTAAAACAAGAGGGTTTTTGAGTCATTCAACCTTATTAGCTCCGCAGCTGTTTATGTACCTCCATGTACTTAAAACACAAACTGTTTAAAAATAACAGCATTGGGAGGATGGCCCAGATTTTTGAAGAATAACAAGTCATTTCCAATTCCTCTGAACCCTTCTCCTCTTTCCCTGAGTGTGCAGCATTTCCTTAGTTTAGAAGCTTTTTGATCATTTCAGAAATTAACATTGCAGCAGGTTCTGAAGGGATGTGCTCATCAAGGAAACCAATTCAGATAACAAAAAGGCACAATTGTTCCTTGTCTCTCTTATTATGGCGGGGGGGAAAGACCCTGCAAGCTAATCAGAGTCCTCTATAGCTGCTGGCTCCCAGATACTGCCTTCCATCCTTGCCACCCTCCCCTTCCCAGCAGCTCTGTGAGCAAGGGCACCATGGAGATGCTCCCTGGTTGATGGTGGTGCACCATAGAAAACATGGCATTGGTCACTGCAGAACCACCTTGGGTTCCCTGATGGAAAAACTTCCATTTCCAGCTGCTCGGATTACCTGTAGGTGACAGTCTGGGGAAAGGAGGGGTCAGAGAGGGGATGGATGTGCATGTTCTGGAGAGTTTATCCCTGCTGGATGGTTGGATGAATAAGGAAGTGAAAGGAGTCATGCAGCACAATGGATTTTCCTTGGGAGGTCTTTCACACCTTACTTGTTTCATGGGTGAGTTATCTCTACTGCTCTTGCCTTGTTTCTCCATCTCTAAAGCAAACCAGCAGTAATCCTTTCAGGATTTGATTTCTCTTTCCTTTTTCAGTGGTGGTACTCCTCTACAGATTTCCCTTTTCCTTGTGCCCACACAAGTTTGGGGTCAAAGATTGTCCCTCCCTTTGGGGTTCCTGTGGTGGCTGAAGCCTCTGGTTCAAGATTGAGCTGTTGGGTTTTTCCCAGTTCTGAATATGAAGTCAGAAGACAAAAGGCATTTTAGCAAGGGATGTATTTGTGCAGGTACTTTATGCACACACCCCCAGCAGTACAGGGAGTGAAGCTGCTGAAAAATAAGCTGTTGCCAGTACAGCCTCTTCACTTGTCTTACACCCAAGTGCACACAGCAGCATTAGTGACTGCTGATGTGGAAATGTTCTTTCAAACCAGGCATTCATAATTAAACTGAGATCAAATACTCAGCCTTCACTCTGGTGCTAATGATGTGCAATATCTTCCTTTTCTTGTATTATTTTTTCATGTTTGTGTGTGTGCATGTGTATTTTTGCAGCAAGTTGGAAATTATATTTTTAGTCAAGAGGACTAATTAATAATTCATTCATGAATAATGATGAAAGTAGCTGATTAAAATGTATGTCTAGCTTCAAAAGGAATAATCTTCAGAAGTTATAAGTGTTTATAAAGTCCATCTCACCCCCCATCTTCTCTTCCCAGCCTCTGTGCAACAGCTGTTGTTATTCCCATTCACAGGTATCAGGTAGTAATTATATTAGGGAATGTGATCCAGAGTAATAAAGTTGCAGTTACAAGAGGTGGAATATGAGGGAAATGCACTGCAAACATTCTCTTGGTTCAGGGGGACAGTATTGAATGGTGTTCTACCTACTAATTCTCAGTATTTGTATTTATCTCCTTTATTCTTTCTGTGGAAGGAAAAGAAACAAAACCCTGAAAATATAACACAAGGAGAAAAACTAAAAAGAGAGAGATCAAAGTCTTTCATTAATGTAGTGTGTGTAAAACCACCTGTAGGGGCACATTTGTTGTGGTACACTTTTGCAAAAATCATTAACTTGTCATGGTAAAATGGAAGTAAAAACAAGTTAAATTCTGAGCCTGAGTGATCAGCTTGTCTGAAAAAAAAGGACACTTTTTTTAGGGGTCAGCTCTTACTTCCTCCAATCCTATGTGACCATGGCCCTTTCCCTTTTAGCCTAGCCCTTTTCCAGACCTCAACATTTCTGTAGTGTTTTGCATCTGACATGTTGAAGAACACTCATTATTACCCTTTCCCCTCTAGATGATATTTTTTTTTTTCTCTCTCCATCCTGGCGATGTGGTGGTGGTTGTACATAAAATTATAGATTATTCCAGTGTCCTAGTCCTTTTAGCTGCTCTCAGCTCAAAAGTACTTGAACAAGTTCCAACAAGTTTTTAGGCAGAAGAGCACTTACTGAAGCCTCTCCTGTTGTATCATGTCTTTGTGAGCTGGGAGTCCTTAGTTTTTGTTAGTGTGGATATGGTTATTACTCCGTGTGAAATAAAGTCACATTACATGCCTAGTTGGCAATGTTCTACTTCTCATAACTTATCTGTGTTTGCATTCTGAACTAAATGACCTGAGAAATTGTGGGTTAAAATGGAAAGGAGAAGGAAGAGAGAGTAGACACATTAGAAAGAAGAGAGGTTCAGGAATGCATTCAAAACTGAGAAATCTTAATTTTCCAGCCCATCTAAAACAGAAAAGCCATTGCATGTGTAGGACTAGATGTTCATCTGGTGTAAATAGACATGGTTCACTGGTTCTAAGAGAGCTCTGCAAATATTGCAAATATCTATCTGCTAAGGATACAGGCCACTTTATTTATTTATTTATTTATTAAGATATTTAGAAACCAAAGGAAACATAAGAGAGCTGTTTATTTCTAGAAGCTGTGCCAGGTTCACCCCAGGTGAGCAGGAGTAGGATGTCAGTGCTGGTGGCCCACACCTTCACTGTCCCATTCAGCCAAACCCCTCCATTAGGATTTGCTCCTGCAGGAAGATTCCTGCGCACATCCCTCATGTTCAGGCTGCTTTTGTCACCTTCTGTCACCGTGGAGGCAGCGCTGGCATCTTCTGTTCCTCAGCTCCATCCTGCCTGGGACTCATTTCTTCCTGCAGCTCATTAAAAAATGTGGGAAAAGTGGCAGTGAGTGGCACTACAGGTATTTAGCTGGAGTAGTGAAGCATTGCAAGAGTTGCTGTTGTTTATTAATTGGCTTTTTTTTCCCCCTTCTTGAAATATAAAAATTTCTGTTGGTGAGAGAGCAGCAAGCAGGTAGTGTGATATAATGACAGAGCTGGTAACAAGCTCAGGAGCCCACAGACATTAACACACACAAAATCTATTGGTCCTCTTCAGAAACAATGTCCTCCTCAGGTTTTTGGGGGGTTTTTTGGGAGGCTATTTTTTGTTATTTTTTGTGGTTTTTTTTTTTTCCTGGCTAATTTGTTTCCCAGAGGTGAAGCTCCCAAATGTACTCTTGCAAGTGTTAGTTCCACATCCGCTGAAATTCCATTGCAAAACTTCCCTTGGATGCTGAAGGATTAAATGTTATCTCTGCATTTCTGGTTTTAGCCCCTCTGGTGCCATGACATCTATCCTGTGCATTGTACTCCGTGTGTGACGTGACAGGGTGAATGTCTTTTGAAAATATATTGTAGTTTTCATCTTCCAGAGCCCTGAAGAGCTCAGGAGCAGCAGAAATTTGTTTGCTGTGCTTTGGGTTTTGTTGGTCCATGTAAAGCAGCTTTCTTTGCACAAATGACCTTTTTCTTGGTGGTTCCACTGTGCCATGCTGCCTGTCCTGGTAACACACAGACAGAGTAGACTCTTCTTCAGGATGAGGAGCCTTGCAGAGACCTGAGCTACCAGGGACCAAAAAGCTGCTTTAGGACATGGGTGGTGATATTCACATGCATGCACAGATTTTGGAATGCTAAGGTGATGTTACTGTGGAAGGTGCTCTTTAGCTCTGTGGGTGGGAATGAATTTGGCTGGTTTGATTCTGTACCTCAAAATTCCAAAAGCGGCACTTTACTAAAAGCAGTGGACTAATGTTTGACATCTATGGTAGGTAGCCACTGTTTTTCCATTGCTGGCTTGACCATTTTTTATTTTCTTGTTTGATTATCAGGCCTGGCTTCGATCCTCAGGAGCCTCCTGCCCATCTCCTACTCCTCAAACTAGCCAATCTAAGCCTCTGCCAATTTTTCAGTAAAGATCGTGCTGCTTCAGTTTCCAGGTCTGCTCTGGTCTGGCTTTAGCACCTCTTTGCCCTTTAGGCACATTTATTTTCATCTCTTCTTGATCTCTCTGATGCAACAGTCTTGGTTGTTGCAATAGTCCAGCGATCAGAGGTGGTTTGGATCTGTCAGTCCAACATCTCTCTTAGTTAAAAACATAACCTGCAATATACTGCAGTTACTCTTTCTGTGAAAAATTAAGCTTTTGGGGATATACCAAGAGAAGGCCTGCCCTTATGGTTTAGAGTGTTTAAAACAAAACCAAAGCATTTTTTGTATCAAATCAGCTCCTGTAGTTCTCCTTCGATCACACTGCCAGATTTTTCTTTTATTACCTCAAAGCAATTTTTCCTCCCTTCTTAACTTCTCCACCCTTTTTATTTTCAAAGCTTTGCTTATGTCCAAGCTTCTACTCAAACCTCCTTCTAACTGGTGGTGATCTGTAGGTGGTCATAATCTGGAAAATGCTCTTATTGCTTTACATTCTTTTAATTATTGATATTTCAGTTGTTAATATTCAGTAGTATCTCATTATGCAAAGCTTATGTCATCCTGAAGAGCCAGAGCTTTAGCAGGGTCCAAAGCACCAGAGTTTTCTTCTGAGAAGATTAAAATTTGTGGTATTTACTGTCAATAAACTTGTAAGATAAAATTGTATCAGCAAGGGGGCAGAAAATCAGAAAATTGCAGATATGTGAAGAGCTTATAGGATAAAGAGTTAGTTAATTATTTTTCTAAGATGAGTAGGACAGTGTAAAATCCATGGGTAACAATAATTGGGGTGACTCATTCCACGTTTACTTTCTTAACACTTAAAAAGAACAAATATTTTTTAAATTGAAAGTAGGACACAAATAAATTGGTTCCATTGGTTTTGTGTAGAGGAGAGAAAATAAAAAGTGATGAGATCAGCTGTTTTCTCCTGCTTCTTTCCTGCAATCAATATTTAATGGACATGATGGCAAAAGTTCTTTACAGAGAGGGTGTTTGGGCTTTGGAACTGACTGCCAGGGAGGTGGTGGATTCATCATCCCTGGAGGTGTTTAAGGACAACCTGGATGTGCCATGGTCTGGTTGACAGGGTGGTGATGGGTCATAGGTTGGACTCAATGACCTCAAAGATCTTTTCCAACCCAGCTGATTCTTTGATTCTGTGATTCAGGCCTCAGTGGGACTCTCTAAATCAGAACATTGGTCTGCTCACTCTAAAGCAATCAGCAGCCAGCCCAACAGCCAAGAGGTGACTTGGGTAGTGAGGAAAAAAGTGTGATAAGAAAGCCCTGCTGCTTTTGTCCACAGCAATAAATTCCCCACTCTGGATTCTCATTATCTGCAAGGGCTGCTGGTGACAGGGTTGTGATGTCCAGCACCAGTTGGCCTGTGCCTCCACATTAGCTGCAATAGGGATCCTAATTGTTTTTTGACAAATCCTTAGGAAGGCTGCCAGAAGTCTTCTGGCATGCACTAACAACTGGTTTATGGCTCTGCACAAATGTACAAACTTCAGATAGAGGTTAAATGTACTGCATTAGCAATTGTACTCTATTTGATTATATCATAGGAGGAGAGATATGATGATTTAGCGATTCGCTTGGGAGCAGTCTGAAAATATTGCAAACTTGACAGATGGCAGAAAGATAGCTTAGCAATGTTGCATTATTCCTATAGTGTTGTAGTTTCTAACACCTGTGCTTGTTCCACGTTAAAACAAAAGCACCAGATCGGCACTTGGCATGGCTCTTTGTTGCAGATTTATCAAAGACATGGTTTCTCACCTGGGAAGGCTTCATTTCCATACTAGAAACCACAATGTTGTCTTTCTATAACAAACCAGAAGTGCAAGCAGGACATGCAGCTCCACTGAGTTCAAAGTGCCAGAGGAACCCAACTGCTGCTTGGTTTCTTTGTACTCCACACAGGAGCTGAAATGAAAATGTGGGCTGTGGTGCACAAAGCCAGTTTCCCTCACAGCCCCTGTTCAGTACAGGCTTTCCTGCACCTTTTGATGTGGAAGGCTTTGAAGGTGTGCTAGGGGAGCAGGTAGCCACAAAACCATGCGCTTTCAATGCAGCATCCCACCACTAGAAGAGTACTAATATGCAAGTCTCATTACAAACAGCCTTAAGGTAAAGAAATAAGGGATGGTGAGATCCCAAACTGGCCCCAGTACAACCAGAACAGAAGAGGGGATGCTGGGGCACTGCCGCTGGTCCTGGCCCAAGTAAGAACCCTGTCAGGGCAACAAAGTCCGCCTGTGGGAAGATAGGTTGAAAAGATATTGCAGAAAGAACTCTCTCCCCATGAATTACAGCTGTACTGATTACTGGGGAGTGGAAACATCTGTGCCTGCCCAATGAGGTTGGATGTTATAAAAGAGTGGGCTAGTTGGCCACTAGTTGTAGTTTGAGTTAGAGCTTGAGATCCAGAGTCTGTTGCAGTTTGGGATGGAGGCTGCTGGCTGTGAGGAGGTAAGGAATGGGTGATTGTGTGAGGGACAGACAGGGTTAGTGGCTGGGTAAGGGACAGCTTGGGGTTATGAAGAGATGAGGGAAGGAGTCAGAACTGTGTGGAGCTGCCTGTGAGGGAAGGAGTCAGAATTGTCAGAAAGAAGTGCACTGAAAGAAGGCATGAAAAAGTTTTCTAATAAAGGACTGGTGGTGGTGCCAGTCATGTCTATCTTGACGTAATTGCAGCATCCATTGGATGAGAGTCAGCTGCCACGGGATTGCTCTTGGTCTCCTCTGCCCATGTGGCTCAGCCTGGTTCCCAAGGCAAGGAAGGGAAAAGAGGGGAAGAGGCAGAGTTAAAACTATCCCTGCACTGTTTTGTTCAAGGCTTTCTCTTTCTGGGACCCCTTACCTACCTGTCCAGTGCAGTTGTGTACCTCACAGGAAGAACAGGGGCCTGAGAAGAGTGGATAGTGTAGCCCCACAATCACCTGTGAGGCTTCAAACTCTTCATTTTTGCATGTGGAACTGGACAAAACTCGGCAGTTTAGCACTTCTAAAGCTACCAATGTCCGTAACCTATGTCACATTGTGTGATGCATCATTAATCTTTTTCTTGTTATTTGCACTTAGTCTTGGTTATGCTGAAAGAAATATTTTCTTTTCTTCCACCTGCAGAGTTTTTTTTACTCTTTGCTTCCCTTTTAAAATTCTTTCTACCATGTGAGGCAATGCTTGTAGTCTTTTTGTTCTAAGAAATAAATCCAAAAAAGGAAAAAAAACCACCATGTTTTGAGACCTAGTGTTATACAAACATATTCTTCAGGGCGAGCATATTTTATCCATTTAGGAAGAGAATAACTTTCACACTGTGACTTGCAAGCTTCTGTGGGATGATGGAATAAGCAGTTTCAGATATGGTCAAAACATCCATGTGGAAAACCAAACTGTAAATTTCTAGATAAGATAGCTTTTCCAACCCTGGCATGGAGACCAGTAAATAGCCAGTAATTCTGTGACTGAAGGCAAAGATAATCAACCTGTTGCCTTAAAGGGCCATTGTGTCACAGAGGTGTCTCATTAGGATATTCTCTATTATTTGAACTGCAGCTGCTTACCAAGGGACTGAAATAAATCAGAATTTCTGAAGCTGGTATCTTGGAATCCCAGGGGAGCTGAAGCTGTGGCCCCCAAATCCAGTGAGCTGAAGCATGTTTGGGGCACGGGAGCTGCTGGGAAGTGCCAGGCACTGCAGGGTGCTGGGTGAAAGTCCCGCACAGAAACAGTAATAAGACAGGACAACCTCTATTCTACCTTCATCCTGGTTGCCCAAGGCTCCCAAAGAAAGGTGGCTCAGCCAAACCTTGTGGAAAGTAGTGGAGGGGAAGTATTTGTGGTGGCTCTGCCCATTGTGCTTTCAAGTGCTTGCTGGGGAGAAGATTCAGGGTCCTGGAGGTAAAGGTGATGTGAATTCATTGTTGGGTTGATAGTCAGACAATCCCTGTGAGCTGTAGTGGGGAGATGGAGGGGGTCTGCTCTAGGGTGTGTTAGATGGGCTCTGAGGAAAATAGAGGTTTCCTGCTTTTTTGTTCTTGTGCATATGCCTTCTGTTCTGAAAGGCTGTGGTGACAGGAAGTGGGAGGTGATAACTCCGAAGGTGTTTTGAGTAATGATGGGGTGTTAGATGGTTTTCAGAGAAGAATGGCTCAGTCTCATTTTCTGCCTGGTGTTTCAGTGAAGGAGTGCCGGAGGATTAATCAGACGTGACTCCTCTGCAGGAGATGTGCTTACACTGCTAACTGCAGGGTGGCTGGAGCTATGTCTGCAGCCTTTGGCAGGTCTGTATGAGTTTGCTCTGCTCATGCCCACAGCTGAAACTGAGCTCTGTTCAGCAACACTCTGTGTCAGAATGCATTAGCCCAGGTCTAGCACTTGCTGAAGCATATCCAGAGCTCCTGGGGGACTCAGAGCATGGATAAAGCTTGCTCATCTGTATGAGAGTAGCACCTATTTAAAATGTACCTAAGTAACTAAAAGTGAGCCAGCTTCGCCAGCCAGCACAGCCCAGCTGTGCAGCACAGGAAATTGCCCCACTTGGAATGCTTGTGTGTGAGACAGCTTGCCAGCTCGCATCATCCACAAGCTGGTCCCTTCTCCTTGGTCACCAGCCCTCTGAAGAAGTGAGGCTTTCTGTGCTTGGGGACCAAGGAATCCTTTCTGATGTTGTGTGGCATAGCAAAAGCCTTTTGTCTGCATATCACTGTTCTCTGCAGATGCCTGAGGAGATGTTTTTGGGGAAGGGGCTCAGCTGTGTTTTGCTGGGTGTCTCTGAGAGGCTCTGTGGGTCATGGGTTAAGCCTTGCATCATCACAGGCTGTGGCATTCAAAGGCTGTGGTGTCCCTACAGCCCCTCTGTCCCACTCTCCTTTGTGTCCCCATGCCTTGCCTTGTCTATCCTCTGTACCACCTGCCTCAGTCATGCCTCTGTGTGCAGTCTGTGTGCAGGAATTCTTTATGGAATGCAGAGGAAGTGATTTTATGCTATCATTGATAATAAACAACATCATAAGATAGCAACAAATTGATTTTTTTAATCATTTCATCTTCTTCCCCCACTATTACATGGGATTATTCTGTCTGTTAACCTTTCAAGCTATGCTGCTAATTTGCTTTATTGCTTAAAACCTAATGTGAATTTCCCTCAGGCTGTTCCAGAAATTGCTTGCTTTGTTATCAAAGAATCAACAATTCACTGAAGACATCTGCTTTCTTTTTCTTCAAGCTATTTTAAGAAATATATAGAGATGTGTACAAGGAAGAACTATTGAAATAATTTAGAAAGCACTGCCCCTCCTGTAACAAGCTGTTCATGGTGCTGTGTAACAGTTGTGCCATCCCAAAATGCTCACTCATCCCTGGAATTGTGTGTTGTCCCAGGCACTCAATACAAATCTTGGAGACTTAAGATTTGTATGTTGTGCTATAAACTGAGCAGACCCAAGGAAAAGGTGAAAAGGGGCTGAGGGAGATTTGCCATGAGTATTGGGCTGGTTGGTCAATTGGCACGTGGAGGAGACAGACTAATGCTCACTGTAACTCCCCTCCTCGCAGGTTTTCATCACACAGATGAGAGACTACCAGCACAAGCATGAAAGGAGGAACAATAAATACATTTGTAGACTGCTGGCTGGTCTGTGCAAGTCCCTGCTGCAGTCAGGAGTGTAGCAGGTGTGAGTAATGTTGGTGCTTTCACCTCCACAGTGCTCTTCCGAGCATGAATCTGCTGCAACTCCCCATTGGCAGGAATCCATTTCCTTTAAAATCAGCCACTTCTTTCCAGCATTCTGTAACAACAGAAGAGGGAAGGATATAGGAGAGACCCAGACTGAGCTGTGTTGACTGTTCCTGTGCTCCTTTATTGCTCATGCTTTGTGTCTTAAGCTTTTGTATTTGTTTGAGTCAAAGCTCAGAGTGCCCCTTTGACTGAAGCTGGGTTGTTTTCCAGATATAGCTGCAGGAGGAGTTTTGGGTAAAAGCTCTTTTTCCTGTCTTTAGATTTATGTTACACATAGAGGGTTTTTTGCCATGAAATCCTATCCGGGGTTCACTGAAGACATGTTTTAATTAATTCTTTTGTTTGACGTGCTACTTTTAAACGACCTTCTGTGAGACCTGCAGTGTGCAATTGTCACCTGCTCAGGTCTGCTTTGGTTGTGTTGCTCTTCTCTTTGTTCTCACTCTTCGTTATGATTTAATTGGAATTCAGCAATGACCCTGACAGAAATAAGAGAAGAATTCAGACAGGAGAAAGCAAGGAATGTGAAAATGAAGCATTGTATAAAGGAAGCTTTTGTAAATTGGATGCCACAGAAGGTGAAATCTAAGCAAGTTGTGTTTCCTGGGAGCATCTGATTACATTCTTCATCTGCTTACTGAACATAATGAGTACGACTGTTATTAACACCAAGGCTCTTTTCCATGACCCATTTTGTTTCTCTAATACCTCTGAGTTGTGTAAACATCTCTGCCAGGGAAATGGCAGCTTCTGAGGGCATGGAAGAATCACCCTTCCCACCTGGATTTGTGGCTAGAACAACTCACTTGCTGGTCTCCTGCTTTTCATTCAGTGACTTTGGCTGACAGGGAATTAAGCTAACCCTTATCTCTCTGAAAAATGTAATAGAGATTTGAAATAATTTGTGCTATACAAGGGATTCACCAACCTAATTGAAGAGCCCTGATGAGATCTTCATGTTTCTGACAGACTACTTTACATAAGGTTTTTGAAAGTCTATAACCTTCTTTAGTTAAATTTGTGAGATTTTATTTTTAATTTAAAAAAAGCACTATTTTTCAAGGGAATTTTTAGAAGTAAGAAGTGCTTTCCTGTGTCTGTAAACCAGCAATAGCCCTTTCCATGTGTGACAGTAATAACCTAGTGGCTAAAAAAGCCAAAATTTTCATCATGGGGAAGGAAGTCAGGCTCTGAGCTATTGGTTTCAGCTCTATGGAACCAGTTTATCTAAGAATTCTTTCTCTGTTTAGCAGATTTTATATACACTTTAAACTTATAAACATGTAGGAATGAATATATATATTTTTAATACAAATTTTTCCTGCATTTTGCTTGGACTGCTGCTAATCACTAATACATCTGTGTCATAAAGCAAACATCCTCTATCCTCACATATGATTTCAGCTGTGAAGTGAGAAGTGGTTTTATTATGCTCCTTGTAGAGCTGTTTACTTGGAGACCTAAGTTCTCCTTCTGATTCATGGCTTTTGCAAACAAAAGGAAAAGAAAAACAGAAAAGAATTACAGAACAGCAGCGGTTTCTCTAACTGGGAGCAATGTAGCAATTATTCCATCTGGCTAAGTTGACACCTTTTTCTAGTTTATTGCTCATTTGGAAATGATAGTCACAATTTCCTTGTGCAGCATGCTTCCATCCTTCTCGTCAAAAGAGCTGACAAGAAAGGCCAGATCTCACAGGGCGGCTGGGCTGGCCCCTGTATGTCTCTTCTCTGCAGCCATTGTCAATGAATACTTTAAATCAGGGAAATTAATATCACCCAAATGTACCTTTATTTTTAAATAAGTTGTTATAATAGATGGAATGGAAATGCCATACTCTCAATTCAAGTTAACGAAACACTCGTGATCATAATTTCAAAAATTATTTTTTCAAAATTGATCTTCCAGTTGACTTTACTCCATTAATATGTATTTTTGGGAAAATGCTTAAAATCTTCAGAAATCTCTTTTCCAATATTCCCAGTTGGCAGTGTTTTGCAGGGGACAGCCCAGGAAGAGAAATGCAGTTTTCTCAGCTGGGAGAGGGTGCATCATGGGCCTCTGAGGAGATGAAAATCTGTCTCCATAGGTTTTGAAGACCCTTGAAGGACACCAAGAGCATTTAAGGATGCTGATACCCTGTGCCTTCAAAGTTCTGATTTAAACAGGCTGACATTCCCCCAAGAAACATCTGTTGGGCTCAAAAATTTCTAGAGAGCTCTGGTGCAAAACAAGGTGAATCAATTTCAGAACTCCTTTAAAACTGCAAGATGGTGGGGGGGGAAACGCTCACAGAAAGGTGCAGGCAGACACATGGGTTTGCTTTGGAAATAGAATTCTAGAAGGAACTAATTTGACAACTACTTATTAAAGCCATAACTGTGGAATCTTCAATTCTGAAATTAGGCTCCCTGCTTCCGTAGAAATGTCTTTGCTCCCTGTCTTATTTGTCCTTCCTTATGTCTCCAAGCAGTGCAGAAATTCCTAACCAGCTATCTCCCATCATGTTTTGTGTACGTTTTGGGCAAAGAGGACATTAGCCTAGGGATCAGATGATTTACAGAGTGGAAAAATACTGCTTTATAATAAAAGAGGATATTGAATAAAGCCCAGATTTAATACCCGACCTAACAGAACGCCCTGATGAATGTAATTGCATTTTAAGCATTCTGATTGAATTTTTGATCCATATTGCATTTGTTTTGCTTGTGAATCTTTTATGGGGGGGAAAAAAAAGTGTCTGGAGATTAAAGGATTACCGAGTTCTTAAGAAGCCAAGGCAGCTGCTGAAGCATCTGAATATTCTTGCCGAAATTTGGTGGGAAAGCTACATTAATACTTCCTATTCTAGCAAGCCTAAATAGCCCAGGGGAAGGGGGGATGAGGGAGAAGAGCTGTAAGGGACAATTGCTTCTACAGGTGAACAAACTGCAGGGTATTAGCAAGAGCTGGAACAAAACAGTGCTGTAATTGAAAGAAGAACTCATCTGAAATGATTATGGGGGAGGCTGAGGCTTTTCTTTTTCTCTCTAATTTTCTGATGAGATGGAAAGAGCAGTACACTCAGTTTATAAGTTACTCATTTCTGTTCTCTCTTAGTGACAGGGAGTGTGGGCAATGTGCTGGAGCCTTTAACCCCTAGAAGTAAGGCTCCTACAGGAGATACAGAGGCAACAAGTGTGTTTTAAAAAAAGAGGTTCTAGCAGGAGCTAAGGCTTCAGCAAGCACCTTCAGCACAGGGTGTTAGTGATAGATTTACCCAGAGGATGCGATTAAAGTCTCTTAGGGTCAGGGTGTGTCTTCAGTGGCTTTGCTTTGTATGTATATACACAGAGGTATGGGCAGATGTGAAACTCTGGTTGTACAAAACACTGTTAATCAGTAGGGCCAAATAGCTACTGCATGTGCATGTAAAATAGAAACAATGCTATATTAATTTGGCTGAATACAGGAGCAAAGTCATCATCTCTCAAGGACAGCTCAAAGAGGGAGGACTTTGAGGCTTCAGTGGGCTCTCCCACATCTATGGTGTGTTTCTGCAAGTGCTGACTGCCTCTTGAAATCTGCTCCTAGCTGAACAAAACCTCAAAGCAAATCTTAAGGAGCCTGATCAGGGCACAAGATCAGCAAAAGGCAAACACAGCAGTGCTCATGGGGAATGGCTTTTGGCTGATGATTTTTGATCTGGACGAGCAAGAGATCACCACATATGAAATTTGTTCATGAAATAAAGTGTCATAGTTTTATTGCTGTGAAATGATACAAGAAATATTATTTTTAATGTTCCGAAACTGTAGATTTCATATTTTATTGGTACTGCCACCTTAAAATATGCTTAGCATATTTTCTGTGCCAAAGCTTCACAAAAACACCAAAAGTGAGGACAGAACTAAGGAGCTGAACAACAAAAGGAGCATCAGAGAAAAAAATGCCTGGGGGAAAGAGCTTTTTAATTTCTTCTGTCTAGTGCTTTTCATTAGACACACAAGATGGTCTTGGGGGGAGGCTTTTTCTCTAAGTCTGGAGTAGGTGGATGAGGTCGGCAGATATTTCTAAATGCCAGCCTTTCCAAATCAATTGGAGGCGAGTCCATCCCCTGAGAACATTGTGAAGCCACAAGTGGTATTGTTCAGGACAAAAAGAAACCCCTTTGGCATGAGGGCATAGGTAAAAATCTGCATTAGACCTAGAGAGCAGTGAAACATTTCAAGAGGACAACTGATGCCTTGGTGAACCTCTGGCTTGGCTTAAAACCAACCTGTAGTAAAGCATTTTGAGTCTTCTGCACAGTTCACTTTGGGCAAAACCTTTTACCAGAGTGTGTCTTTTCCACCTTTTCTTTTTCCTTAAAAATCCTGTGCAGGCTTGTTTGTCGTCTTCCGGCAGCAGAAAGATAGACATGCCCTTAAAAATGGAAGAGCCTGCTTTGGTTGTAACTGGAATCTGAAATTCTCAAATCTTGTGGCACTCTTGGTTTTGATTAACTTTCCAAGCCAAGTGCAGCAATTTAAAATGTCTTTCTGTGTGTGCTGTGAATGTGTTTCAGGCGTGGTTATGCCTACGCAGATCACTTTGGTTTGATAAAGTGCACTGGATTATTTTTATCTATATACAGCTGAGAGTGCTGGATTAAACTTTGAAACTCCTCATAGCAAACCCTGCAGGAGTAAAAGGCCTGGCTGGTGTGCCAGTCTCACCCACAACTGTGATGGCCTTGGAGCTGCCACCTTCTAATCCCATTTCTGCCATCTCAACCCTTTTCCTACCCCTTTGGATGTGCAGGAGGATCCAGTTCCAGCAGCACTCTGGGTGCATTTATGGTTTTCTTTTTTGAAGTTGTTGATGGACGGAAATGATCCGCTCTGAAAACCGTGGCTGTCACATGTAAAGGACAACTGAGTGGGAAAAATGTTGTACCATCTATTCCAGGAGCAGTGGTAGCATGTGGAATAAACCCTTCTAGTCCCCTGTATGAGTTTTTCATATGGCCAAATGGGGCAAAGTTTTTAAAAGAAGGAAAAAAATATAGTGATAGTTTCTTTCATTACTTTTTTCCCTCCCCATTATACATCCTTCTAACAGAGGGGTGAATCTGTCTTGTTTTTACTGCCCAGTCTGCAAAAATAAGGCAGTATGAAGTCAAAGCTCTACAAGTCATTGGGAATGCAATTGAGAATAGCCACAGTCCTCTGCTGACTTTAATAATTCTTAGTTGGATTTGCTTGTGTCTGTCATTGCTTTGCTTATGATTATAATGCTTATGGAAATGGAGCTTAGCATCTTTTTATTTTTTTGTTAGAAGAAAAAGACCCTTAAGCTCCATGTATTGAAATGAACTCTTGTAATTCTTAGGAGTTAAAGGATGAAATAATACAGGATCATAGATATTTTTGCCCAGAAAAAAAATTACATTAATCCTGCTCTCCTTTCACTGCTAGCAGGAGTCACAAAAGGAAATCTCTGAGGTCCTTTGGCAATAATTTTGTGGTGACCTTTTTGCGCTTCCCTGACCTCTGCTCTGCTGTGATGGGAAGGAAAGGGCAGGAATGGGAGATGACTGAGGGTGTTGCCCCACACTGGGCAGTCAAAATGGGTGAACAAAGCTGTCCCCGTCATACTCACAGCAAAGCCGGCCTAGAGATTCCCCTCCTAAGGGCCAGAGCTGCTCCTTGGCTTCACTCTGCAGCAATGGCATGAAGGAAAAACAAACAAACAAAAAACAGCTAATGGCCTAATTCTGATGGGTCAGACATGTTTGCTTTTGAAATGACCAATTCCTCTAGCATCAGTCTGCTGGTTATAAGCAATTTACAATATCTAGTGATCAAATCAACTGTTTTTCCATTCAAAATAATGCTGCTGATCCCACTGTAGATATTAGTGCTGTGTGAAATAATCATTAATAGGTTCAGAATGCACTGTGGGCACTGTGACATCTTATTAAAAGCCAAGATTTGCCCAGCCTAATGTTCTAACAGTAAGCTTTTTCTAAATATAATTAGATGTTTGTGTTAAACCCAGAAGTAGACCTGATGTGTAACTTGGGTCACAGATCACTGAAGTCAGTGAATGTACTTTATTAATTTCATATGGAAACTCAGAGGTCAGGTGAAGAGCATGGGCAGGGTGCCCAAATAAAGCAGTTTTAAAACACTGTGATGGATGTCCAAGTTTGCTAAGAGAGTGAGTGGGGTCTCCAAATGCTCGTGTAAGCACTTCCCCCTTCCTTGTTGCCTGGACCTTGTGATTTTACACAAGTATAAAATGGGGGACTGGCCAGTGAAGCCCAGACAGCAGTTCTGGGGCTCAAGTGATGATGCTCAGCTCTTGGATTAAAAGAAAGAGAAGGCTTTTTGGTACAGAAGGAACAGAAAGAAATATATCTCAAAGGCTCTCAAACTAGGCAAGAAACAGAACCTATCTTCAATGAAAAGACAAAAAAAGAACAAAGCCGAGCCCTCCAAATATTTGAACCACTCATGGGAGTTCTACACCGAAGAGCTGAGCTTGGCCTTGCTAACCCTATTAAGAATGTTGTTGCTCCCTGGGCTTATCTTGTTCAGCAGGAAGGGAGGAAATGAAGCAGGCCAGAGGAGCAGCTCTGTAGGAAAAAGGATGGAAGGCACGGCCTCTCTAGGAAGGGAGGAGGTAGCAGTGCCTATCAGTTCTCTGCAGGTTTGATGCCTGCTCTCAAATGCAGTCTGAGTTTCTCAAAATGTCAGCTTTGCAAAAGAGCCTTCCTCCAACTTTCCCACTCCCTAGCTGTGGCAGGCAGTGCAGCATTTGTCCTTTTTATGTCTTTTTGTGTCACAAGTCATAATACAGTTAGGGGGAAAAGAAGGGAAAGCATTTAATTACTGGGAAATAATGAATGTCCAGGAATCAGAATGTTTAAAGAGTCCCAGTCACTGTTTACAGGAAGCTGGTTCTCTTTTAAAGCTTTTGCTGCTTCTCACAGATACAATTAATCAGACATCTTATGTTCAGGTTCCTTTGATACTATGATAGCTTGCCTTGATGCAAAATGGGCTTGTAAGAGCTCCACAAGTAGTATATTTTAGTCCTAAATGTAATTCATTTTGCAGGAAAGATAAAACCCTGCTACAGGGAGAGGAGTTCTTGGAGCTGAGTCCACATTTTTTTGAGGATATAGCCTTGATCCCCTAAAAGGGTTCATTGCAAACTATTGAAAAGCAAATACTTGTGGGTAAAAAATTCTGTGTGATTTGCTGTAATTACTCGCCCTCAATTGCATTGTGATATTGCTTGATACTGTTGGCTGTGGCCCCACTTATCCTGAGGTTGCTTGTTTAAAGGCACGATTGCCAGTGTGATTTTCAAATTGTTAGACCTGGAATATCAGCTGTTCATCATTCAGGATAGCAGGTTGTAGGATATTTCCTGTCTTGTTTAGGCTTATAAATAACAGTTATTCTCTTCAGAAACATTCAGCAAACCTTTGCTGTCATGAAACAGAAAATGTCTTTTCAAATAGCTTAAAACAATGACCTACTTTGGGCTCCTGTTGTCATAAGGTACTTTAATTTCTGGAGGTCAGAGTTGGCATTCTCAAAGTATTTTGTGTTTTCAAGAGCAGCAGCTATTTTCCACACTAGAAATAAGACCCCTTCTCAGTATGTTGATTTACCCCTTCTGGCACTGTTTTTTGCTTCTGAAAAATCTTGGCCCAATGACACAAATAAGAATTCTTTTGAAACCTTCACTCTAATAAAGGTCCCCTTCCTCCTTCTGCTGCATCTCTGTTCATGGTCAGGGAAGGAGATTATTCCCTCTTTCTACGCATGAATGACTTTTATCCCTTTCCTCCTCCATCCTCTTTTTCCTTGGACCAAGCAACCCTATTTCTACCTGCCCTTAGAGGTCCCTGCTCACCTCTGCTTTTTTTCTCTCCGATTTCTCTCTGGGTTCCCCTTGTTTTGAAGCGCAGTACTAAACTCAGCTGCCAACTTGGCAAGGCTGAGCAGTGTGAAAGGATTATCTCAGCCACTGCAGCCTCTGTGCCTCTCTGCACATTGCAGAGGGGTGCTCGCCTCTCCTTGTGACAAGGTGTCACAGCTTGTGATGATATCTTAGGGCTGAGGATCAAAAGGCTTTCCTGAAGAACTCTTTTTCTCCTCTTTCTCATTCAGTGTTTGTACAGTGGATTATTTCTGTTTAAGGATAGTCCTTGGCACCTGTCCCTGTGAGTTTTGTTCTTTTCACACTATTTTTTGGAAATGTCAGGACCATTGGAATTCTGATTTTATTCTCCTGTATATTTGAGGGCTTTTTACACCTTCACATTGTCTGAAAACAGAGGAGAATATGTGCCTGTCTGTCCCTCAGGCAGTAGTTGTAGAGAATCAGAGTAAGGCTCCTTGTAGGTCTCATTTTTGACCTCAAGACATCAGAAGCTGTTCCCTGTACACAGCTACTCTCCCCCAAAGTTTTCCCAAGACTCTTTCCTCATTTTCTTGTAAGAGTATTAGGCAGGACAGCCTAATGTTCCATCTGGAGCAGAAGAATGTATATTTGCTAAAAAGATGTTACTTTTTTTTTGAAGTATTGGCCTTGTGCAGTGAGCCAGGGGCTCCTGGTGTGAGCACCTCTGTGATGTTCCATGCTCTCCTGCTGGGCTGGCTGGTGGGAGGCAGCAGTCCAGGCACAGCAGCTCTTCCCACAGGCACCTGCAGAGAACAGAAATGCTTTAATCAGGGCAGGAGAAGGGAGTGTGTCATAGATCCCAGAGCGACGCTTCTGATCTCCCACAGAGCAGCTGTTCTAATTGAGGTGGCAGGTGGGGTTGGACAGACCTGCTGCTCCCCAAAACTGATAGCACAGGGTTAAAAAATGTTTCTGAAATCTTGGGAATTGTATACAACAGATTCAGGGGGTAGAAAGAAAGGTTGGGTCTGGTAGGCCTGGGAACAAATGTTGAGCTTTGTCTTTACTGGATCATGTGAAATTGCACCTGAGTCATCATCATATGATAAATAATATGATTGTTAAATGTAATAATTGTTTGGTAAATTTAATATAATATTGTTAAATTGTAACAAGAATCATGAGAAGCGATGTAATTGTAACAAGAATCACGAGAGAGTATTTTAGGGACCTGATGGAAATCACAAGAATCCATGCTTGGATAAGATCAATGTATACAATAGAACAATATGGGTTTAGTAATTATTATATATTTGCATAACGAAAAGGGTATAAAAACATGTCCCTCTGGAATCCATGTGGGAGTCAGGTTTGGGTTTGTAGCCCTGATTCCCAGAGCTCTGCAATAAAAGCACCTGCCTATAACCATCCTGTGATGATGCGTTTTTGCGCTAACAAAACCAGTTTGGGTCTGTGTAAAAAGCTGAGCTGGGAGGTGTGAGGAGGGACACATGGAGCTGGACACCAGGCTTCTCCAAAGGGATTGTGCTGAGAGCCTTGAGCCACCTCTGCAAGCATCGATCCAGACTGCAGCACTGAGGACAGCATAAACCCATCTTTTTTTTCACATGATGGCTTCATCTTCAGAATAAATATTTGTGCCATACAGAGGCTTAAGAAACACAAAATGAAACACTGGCTAACCTCACAAGGCCATTAAGATTCAAGAAAATCAAGATGCTGGCTCTGCTTTAGGAGTGGCACTTCAGGCTGTGTGAGCACAGGGAAGCATCAGGCTGCTACTGCATTTATTCCTGGAATAAAAAAGGGCTGCTTTGGTGTGGATGGTGCAATGCTAACTCCACGATCTGGGTATAACTATTAAAAGAAAATGTCTGCAGCTGGAAATATTGGGTCTGTGAAATTCCTGCTTTTGCCAACTGTTTGCTTACTTTGGTGGGGAAGTTATCAGTGCTGCATTTCTTTAGAGGAACAAAGTCTGGCATTTCCCCATGAGGTTCCAGCCCTGCTGAGAGATCTGAAGCAGGCCCCTAAATTTACACTGTCCTCTTCCAGTACATCCCAGCTGCCAAACACTTCCATATAATGGTGTGGGAATTGTGGCTCCCACAGGTCTGGGTGCTGTGTCCCTTCGCCCTGCTGTCAATGAACTGTCATCTCCTGAAGTCTGTTCTTTGGTCACTTTTTGTGATACATCCTGTGCTGTTGGTTTCCACAGACACTGTAGATCTCTGTGTTTCTGTTGGACAGAGTCTGTGCTCCTGAGAATCCCTGACTCCCCATGTTCAGTTGTATAGCCCAAAATATTTGGCTTGGAGTAGAGCCCAGCACGGACAGAGGTTAAACACAGAGTGAAGTGCTGAGCAGGTGCGAAGGAGAAGTTTTTCTTTTTTTAGTTTTTATTTAGAAGGGTCAGAACAGTTTGAGGAAAAAAAACCAACAGCCTATTCCAAGAGCTGTAGATTTTTCTCAGTGCTTAATCTTGTGTATGGAAAGTGTTATTTGCCAACAGCAAGTTAAGGGAAATAATGTACAGGGGGAGCTGCTGAGCAATGAAACAGGCAGGGAGTGATACAGATCAGTCAGTAGTTAGAGTTTGCTGCCTTGACTGTTTCTGCGTGCTGCAACTGCCATCTAATATGGTTTATTTGTGCCGAACACAATTACAGTAATGTCACGACTATAAGGTGCACCCTTTTGACTAGAATTTTGATCAAAACCCAGAAGTGCGCCTAATAATCCGGTGCACCTTATATATGGACAAATTTTGGAAATTTGCCTACCCGGAAGTGCGAGCCATGAGAGCTGCGCCAGCCGGCACCAGGAGCGGGTGGAAGGGCTGGGGCCTGCGGCACGGGGAGGGCGCCTGGGGCTGTGTTTAAAGGCTGCGCTGATCCGTGAAAAATGTTTGCGAATTGAGCGCCTGCCAGTAAACCCCGCGATCGCGCGATTCTGTTACTAATTCGTTACTTTGTTGCGTGCGGATCTTCGCTGCAAAAAGAAGTGTGCCTTATGATGTGGTGCGCTCATAGTTTTTAAATTACTGTACTTTTTTCTAAAATTATTATTATATTTCAGTGTCTGTGGCATTCTGTCCGTGGTTTGGGAAGCAGGGTGACCAATGTTTCTAGGCAGGTGCTGGGGAAGCTTTTTTCTGTGCTAGATGGGGGATGGTGCAGGAGATGGTGCATTCTGGAGAGCTGCCTCTCATAGATCAAGGAATTTTTCTGGAGTCTGCAGCACCTGGTTCCTTGCCTTCCCTTGCCTGATGTTGAAATATGTTCAGATGATGGCCAGCATTCACTCTTTCCTTTTTTTTTTTCCTTTTCTTTTCCTCCTTTTTTTTCTTTTTTTTTTCTTTTTTTTTTAATCTTTTTTTTTTCCTTTTTTCTCCTTCTCCCCCTCCCTTTTTTTTCCTTTTTCCCCCCACCCTACACCCTTTTGAAGTTGTGTTCATTCCTTTGTGTTCAAGCTTTTCATTCCTCTAGTTTTGAGGATTTTTTTTTAAATTTTCTCTTTGTGTTTATTCCTGGTTTCCTGAAAAAGCTGCAGAGGATTTTGTGTATAGAGCAGCAGAGTTAAAACAAATCAAAACAATAGGGTTTAATTGCAGTTTGGCAAGTCAATAATGTTATTTATAACACAGGTGTTGTATGAGCAATTTCTATTTGTTAGTAAAATGCTCTTTTCCTACCTGTCCGAAAGTCATTCCTGTATTTCCTAGTTCTGATCTAGCTCACTGATGTTAAGTTTTGCAGTTTTTATTTGAAGGTTACACCAATATAGGACTTGTCATTTCTTCTTTTGCAGGCATGAAAATAATACTAATAAAAACATTTTAGATTTACGCTGTTAAGGGTGTTGGTTCATTTCTTCTGTGAGAAGTGGAGAAAAACAGACAAAAGCATCAATTTCAAACCCTAGCCCCTAGGATAGCTACAGAATGTTGTCTTCAATTTAAGAAGAAAAATTTTTGAAATTCACAAGGGAAGTTGCTTTATTTTTTGGACTGAATCATTGAAGTAGGAATATCAGAGTCATCATTCCTTTTTTATTTATTCTTAAATAAAAGAGCTCAAAAGCTTCAAGGAAACAAAACCTGTTAAATGAAGAAAAGAGTAGGAATGCTGTAAACGCAGCAGCTCTAATTTAAATCCAACTTTATAAACAGAATATTTTCTTGTGTATTTTATTCTATTACCTCTTGCTCCAGTAAATACTCCTTCATTTCTCCACATCTTGTACAAAAGTCTTCAGAAACCAAATGTTTATGCATATAGTGGATTGCAGCCTGCTTTGAGGTGGAAATCAGCTTTTGAGAGAGACTGTGCAACACTGAGTGTCTGTTTGGTGGAGGAAGCTAAAGGGGTCATTGCTTGTTAAATGAAAGTGCAAGAAGTGCATTATTTCTCATTTTTGGTATTGGCAAAGAGCTGTGTCTGCTACTTTGTGGTAACCTTTTTTTTTCTTTTTGAAAGATAGTGACTGCTTTTACTCCTTTGCTTTTTAAGGTTTGATAAACCCTTTACCAAGAAGAAATACATATTTATTTTTGAAAATATCTTGCTGTTACACTCTTCATAGGCTATGCACACAGAGGAGTAATCAACATATTAAAAAGAAAAAAAAAACAAGAAACATCACCAAAAAAACCCCTCAATGATTCTTCCCATAATGGTAATCAAAACTTCAAAACATTAATGTTATATTAGAAGAAATCTCATTTGCCTTCCACAGGACAATGTGGATATGAATAAACCAGTTTCTTAGGGAGCTGAAGACAGCAAGATCCCCTCCTGGGGTAAGGAGCCAGGGGGCATATTAGCTGTTCAGCCCATGTGAAAACTTGCAAGTTAATCAGAGCACTTAATAATTCTGTTTTAGAGCAGAACCTCTGCTGCAGGGTGGAAGGTCCAAGGTCTTGAGGATCCCTGTCCCTGGGCAGAGCAGGCAGCAGGAAGATGAAAGATCCTCCCCAGAGCTGCTGTGACGTGCACATCCAGAATGGGAGCAACAGCTAATTCCTGGGTGCTCCTCACACACATCTGCAGGAGAACAGGCGCTGGGTTTTGTTTCCCCTCCACCATCACTGCACACAGGGTGAAGCATTTTTCTTCTTCCTGCAGAGCAGCCTTTCCCCGGCCAGAATGCAAAGGTTGCCCCTTATGATTTGAGGTTAAGATGATGTTCTTTGTTCTCCTGGCACCAGGGACTCTTTGACAGAGGGTTTAAAATGGGAGCCTCCAGGACTTGCCCTGCTTGCCTGATGAAGCTCTGTTATTTTTCTATCTGCTAGTTTTGATACTCACGTTGTCAATGTAGCTGTGCAGCACCCTCAGGAGTCAGACACTTGCTGCTGTGTCTGCAGTGCCAGTGGAGGCCAGGACAGGGATAACCTGCCCAAGGGAGCAGAAAATTTTGGGGCATAGCAAGAAAACTATACCTGGATCTTATGGGTCCCAGATCTTGCTGCAGCCACCAACAAGTTGAGCTCTCAGAATTACAGCTCTCTGCTCCTGTTGTATCATGGTGTTCAAAGTTACTGTAGCATGATGGGTGTGGTAAAGTAAATGTTAAAAACCCACAAGAGACCTAGGAATCAGTAAGCCACAGGACTTCTGGAAAAACTGCGGGTTTAGCTTGGGAAATGGGGCTCCCTTTATCCGGTAAAGATCAGAGATGGATTGGCTTTAGTAGATGAAGACCAAGAATGCAGGAAACATGTTTTCTATCTCCCTTTGAGAGATGCTCCACAATACACTTTGTGCTGTGCTTTTTCAAAGGCAAGGTATTTCAACTGGACCATTTAGAGCTGTAATTAAGAACACAACCCTATGGTACTGGTCTTACATCCGAAGAAGGCTGTTGTAGAGTTACAGCAGGTACTGAGAAAGGCAAATGCTCCAGGTGCATGGAGTTGCTTCTTTATAAAGAGGGTCTAAAAAGTCTGAGACTCCACTTTGAAGAGTTGAAGGATGTGCGATTATCATTTGAAAAATCAGGAAGGCGATGGATGAGTTGAATTTAGAATTACTGATCACTAAACGCTGCGATGCTAGAGCAAGGGGCACTCAGTGAAATAAGTACAAGAATGATTTCTAAGAGATAAAAGAAAGGATTTCTTTGCACAGGAGGTGGTGAACACCTGGGACTCACTGGAAAGACAGGTACTGCTAGCCAAGCTCAAAAGGGTTTGGCCAAGCTCAGTGGAGGACAGGTTCAGAAATGGCTAGAAAAGGATCTGACATCCCCAAAGCAACACCTGTGGATAGAGGGGAATGTTGAAGGAGAAGCCAGGCTACCCCCTCTCCCTAAGCAGCAGCCCTTTTGCCATATGGCCTGGACTGCCAGGCCACTGGCAGGTCCCAACGAGACATTTCTGGTACTTAACAGATGCATTGGACCTTCCACAGGTGCCCAATTCCCATGCAGTTAGTGTTGCAAAGACATGCAGCACTGCCCACAGCATTTTCTTTGTGAGACATTTGTTTTACACAGGGGAGGAGACAGAACCCTTAGAACCCTGAAAGTTTTCTGCTTTTCTGTGTAAATGCTTGTCCATTCCACAATCTGCCAGAAAGACTGTTGCCCATTCCCCTGCTTTGCAGAAGTGTTGCAGCTGCCCAGGCAGGGAGCAGGAGGCACCACCAAGTGTCTCAGGTGGCTCCAGATGCTGTTCTTTTAGCAAAAAGTTCAGTGACAGTGAGAACAAACTACTCTGTAAGTTATCAGGGCCAAAAAGGCATCACTGCATTAGGAACTTCTCTTAGCTGCCCTGACAGCTATTTTGTCTGTCTCCTTAAAAACTTGAAAGCTTTCTGTGAAAATTTTGGTGTATTATCTTTAACAAATGGCTTGGAATTCACTCAGAGTGAACGTGCCAAACTTCCTAAAGATTTGAAAGTTTCAGGCAAATACAATGAAAATAAGTATTTATCACACAGTGCTGTCAACCTTTTGTCTTAAGGCCCTTTCATGACCTTTCTTGTGAAAAGGTAATGAGGAAATACTTCTTGGCTTTTTATGCATTTCTAATCAAAATGATAACAAGAAAATGCAGCTCTCTCTCTCATGGTATGTCTTATTTCAGTGTTCTCTGCTAGTTTTGTGCTACTGCTAATATCTTGTCATCATCATATTCTGCTGTCAAGATTTCAAGTCAGGAGGGAGCTTTCTGACAGGACAACCTTACTATTGCCTGGGGAAGTGTATTTTTAGTTTCCCAAGATAATGCACACTTTCTTTTTAGGTTCTGCACATTTTGAGAAAAGATCTTAATTAGAGTTAGTTGTGAACATGATGAAAATGTTAAACCTGTTTGTTTCAGTTTTCATGCACTCCACTTTTTGCCAGATATTTTGAGTACTGTAAACTAGCAAGAAAGAGCAGAAAATACCCTTCTAATTAAGTAATATACTAAATATTCCCTTCGCAGTAATGCTCCTGTTTTAGCAGTTATTCCTTTTTCCCACTCCCAGCTGGGAACATGCTCTGCTGTTCTTCATCATGCCCTAGAGAGTGTTTTGAGCCTAATTGGTGGAAGGAGAGCTCATTTCAGGGCTTGTCCTATGGGCTTTTTTTGGGCCATGAGACTGTCTAAGTGAGATCCTGGCAAGTGAATCATGTTCAGTGGCAATATGTGCTTCTCTCAGAACTGCAATGATTTTGCAGGGGAGGCTGTTTGAGCAGAAGTTACTTTGGGGATTTCCTAACTCTCCCAGGACAGTTCTGCTGATGTACTATCTCAGCTTTTTATTTTAAAAATACATTTTGCTTTGAATATTTTCCTTTGTAATATATATTATTTTTTTCAGGGCAAATCAAAAGGAAATATTTACATTTGTTGAAATGAAATGCTTCAAGTGATCTGAAAAAGTGATCTGTTTTTTGCCAGAGGAATTTAAATTTTTGACTTTCAGCTTAAAAGACAATGAAGTCAGACTTCAGAATTTCCAATCTCCTGAAAACAGGACTTGCAGGGTTCACCTAACATGGTTATGAAACTATTTCCCATGTTTTCTCTCTGCAGCAGCAGCTGGATTATTTTCTCATCTACAACAACATGTCTTCACTTACTGGTTCAGGAAACTAGGCCAGATAATACTAATGATTTAATCCCAAATCAAAATATCACATACAAATTTATCTCTCTCCTGCAGCAATTCAGTCCTCAGTGGTGGAGATATTTCATTGGCCAAACCAGTCAGTGCAGAAAACAGTGTTGGGCCAGCAGAACCAGCATAGCTATTTTGGCACTCTCTGGATGCAGCAGAATTTGTCAGAAGAGCTGGTAAATCCATAATAATGATAAAATCTCCCTTTCCTTTGAGGCTGTGGTCCTCACACTGCACCACTTAAGTTTGTTGGGGCTTTAGCCAAAAAAATCAGTGTTGTTTTTAAATCAAGTGAGCCCTAGGTAGTTACACTGCTGTAATGATAGTAAAACTAACAAATACTCATTTTTCTTGCTGGTGTGGCCACCCTGGACATGCTGTCATATCTGCCTCCATTTTTTGGTTTAGGAGAGACATTTTCTTCTAAGAGAGTTTTAAAATTCCTACATCACTTTTTTTTTTTCTCTTCCCAGTGTTATAATTGATTTCAGGAATTAGTCATCTCAAGGTGGGTTGTCATTGGACTGATTTGTTAGATTTGAGTTTTCTGTGATGTCACATTGAAAAAGTTAATGAGGAATGTGCTTCTTGTGCTGTGAGAAGATGAAATGTACAGTGATGGTAAAATCCCTTCCACTAGGGCTTGCAGCACATGGTGCAGCACTGGAGTCTGGGCAGACCATTGGGTCCAAGCCTGCATCTCCCAATGCTTTAGTAGAATTCTGCTAAATTCCACTGGAACTCAAGGAAACCATTTTCTTAATGCTAGGCCCTTGACTTTTATCTCAACCTCCCCAGCCCACTTTCCTGAGGAAGCTGCAGTTGGGTGTAAGACATGGCATTCTCAAGGGATGCTCATCAGATCTTGTGACTCTCAAGAGGCCAAATCTCTGGCAGTCTGCACAGCTATTATGATCCAAATTAACACAGAAGACCAAAGGAAGCTGAGCCTCTATGAATAAAATGGATCGAGCCCAGAAAGGTTTGAAATACACCCAAAAAACACGATGAAAACCAAATGAGTTTTAGATGTTGGTCCCTAAAAACTTGATACATTTTATTTAACAGTAAAAGAGGTGAGAGACAGAAGGACGGGGGAGGGAGGGAGGAAGGAAGAGAGAAAGAAAGAGAGAAAAGAGAGAGAGAAAGAAGGAAAGAAAGAGGTGTGCATGGGTGAGGTGGACATGGAAAGAGTGACAGGGGCTAAGTAAAATCCTTTCAGCCTTCTGAGGGCCACAATGACATTTTGTTGCTCTCCTCCATCTGATCTTGGTGGTGAGGGTCCCCTGCAGCCTTGCCACTAAAAATTATAGAATCCAGTGGATTAATACACATTTGGGCCAGGTGGGAAGGGCAATTTTGACACTGCCCTTGCAGGACTCTTGCATGTACAGTGCTCTGGTGCAGGAACTGGGGACCTCTTTAAACCTCTCTCCCCACTCTTAGGTGCAAGGGGTCTGTGCCACTCTCACAGCTGATAATCCCAGAGCTGTGGTCTCTACCCCCGAGGTGCTAAGCTTGATCCCTCTGTGATGTATTCTTCTGTCCCCAGCCCAGAGCTGAGTCACTTTATCTTATCAACATGCAATCCAGGAACTCATTCAGGGTTCTGGTGGTTTTCTCTGAAGCTTTTATACAGTTTTGCTATAACAGGCAAAAGTCCTTCATGAAGATGTTTAAGCCATAAATTTTAAGATTTCCATCTTCATCACTAGCAGCCTCAGTTCACCTCAGAATTTCACCTTGTTCTTCCTGAACTTTGCAGGGACTGGTACAACTTTCCCTCTGCTTACTTCTTGTTAGAGCTGAAACATCCTGCAGCACTCAAATTAGGTGTTTGTGATTACTTGACAGGAGCAATCTCTCTGCTGGTTTATTTCTGACACCATGTCATCAAAGCTCTCCTGAAACAATATGCACTCACATGGGAACAGAAGCGTGTTCCCAGTACACTGGCACACTTCTAGTCCTGACATGCTGTGAGGTTTGTTCTGCTTTGTTATAAAGAACTACAAAGCAAGCAATCTGCTATTACAGAAATGGGGAGGCAGCAGGGAATATTAGTAACTGGTTCTTCTTGGTGGATTTTTCCCAAGTAAGAAAGAATCCAGATTTGGAAGGTCTTCAGTTTTGCATTAAATACTGTGAAGGAGGGCTGGGAATGCTGCAGCAGCGAAAGCCTAATTTCTTTGTTTGCTTTAATTCTGAAAGATAAAGCCTAGACATGGGGAATAAGGTGTTACTAGAAGTACAGTAATTTCACGACTATAAGGCACACTGTTTTGACTAAAATTTTGATCGGAACCTGGAAGTGCGCCTTATAATCCAGTGCACCTTATATATGAACAAAGTTCAGAAATTTCCCAACCCGGAAGTGTGAGCTGAGCCGGGGGCAGGTGAGAGTGCTAGGGCCCACAGCACGGGGAGGGCGCCTGGGGCTGCTTCTAAAGGCCGCGCCAATCTGTGAAAAATGTTTGCAAATTGAGCACCTGCCAGAAAACCCCGTGATCGCGCGATTCTGTTACTAATTCATTACTTTGTTGTGCGCGGATCCTCGCTGGGGGAAAAAAAAGTGCGCCTTATAGTCCGGTGCCCCTTATAGTTTTGAAATTACTGTAACACTAAACTGGGCACAGAAAAATTTTGATAGGAACATTTTCCCAACAATGCTGCAGACTGCAGACTTGAGAAGTGTCAAAAATGCTTTGTCCTGACTTACCTGAATTTGCCCAGAGAAAGCAGCTGGGGAAGGGACTGTTCAGATTGTTTTGCACGTGTCAGTGTTATGCCAGCTCCACCTTCTAGATGGCTTTTCTGTGCAAACTTGCATACACAGCCTGTTCCAGAGCAGAAAATTTCATGTTCAGTTATGCTGAACACTTAATGTTTGTTCTCCAGGAAAGTGCTTTCATGAGCCATTAAGTTGACATTTCCTTTATGTGGCCCATTTGATTTTTAAAATAAACTCCCAAGACCCAGAAATCAAAATCTCTGTTCCTAGCAGATTGTATTGAAAAGAGACCATGTGTTCACACTGCCTGTGTGCCCAGGTGTGGCATTAAGAGGTCCTGCAGCAGCACTTTCAGAGTGTGAGAAATAGAAAAGGTAGAAAACTCCCAGAAAGCTGTGTGAAAGCAAATCTCAGAATGGAGAAATGCAATAATGCTGAAGATGCAAGGACAATAAACAGTAGGGCTGTGAGCTGTATAAAGACAGGCCTTGGGAAAGTATGTCAAGCAAGATAGTAGAAATATGTAAGCTTAATAATGAACCTTTATCATTGTTTCAAACTATTACAAGCAAGCACTGTTCAAAGCAAGATGCATGTGTGGCTTTATTAATTTGCCTTTGCAAACACTTGTCAGCTTTTAACATTATGGCTATAAAGTTGTTAAAAGATCTAACAAAGAGAACTTGGTCTGCTGTGCCAGCAGCTGAAGCTGTTCCATCTCCCTTGCTTGGTTCTGTAAAGTGAGATTGATGGAAAAAATTGTGATGTGATGGAAAAAATTGTTTATTTACATAGATTTATGTAAACATAAAATATGACAAAAAATTTTTCCAGGAAAACCCAACAGAGAAGGAAGGCAGGGACCATCCAGCAAAAAGCAGCTTTGCTGTAAGTATCCCAAAAGGGCAGTTGGCATTTATCCTGATGGAGCATCTTTCTCCTGAGTGGTGAGGCAGAGAGGGGAAGTACGTTGGAAGGCAGAAATAACGTGCCTGAAGGGCAGAGCTGAAAATGTAGGGCAGGATTTGCAAATGCTGTACATAAGTATGGAGCTGGAGTGTATTGTAAAGCCTCAGCACTGATAAAATAAAGGCACTCAGGTGCATCTGGTTTCAAAGACATTTTCAAAGATTTAAGCTGCTGGTCTGCAGTGAGCCAGGTGTAGCCAAACCCTAGTGAGCTGTCTCCACCAGAGCTGTCTCCACAGCCCAGTCACTTGGTGATAACCCTTGGCAAGCTCATGGAAAGGTGAAGGGCAGGGCTGCCCTGGGGGTGTTGCACCACCTGAGAAATCCCTGTGAAACAAGCATCTGGTGTGAGATAACAACCTCCATGGGACAGCCCTGGCAGGCACAAGTGTCCAAGGGCGCCCTAGACACAGAGCAGAAGGTCTCAAAATAACTCCCTGGACTCTGCAAACCAAAGTGCTTTCATTGCTCCCCAGCCTCATGGTGTCAAGACCACAAAGTGTCACCTGTAACTGAAGTGCAAAGGACTGAGGATGGGAGAAATCAATGCATGGGGAATGAATAAGTGACAGGGCCTTGGTTCTTTTTTAATTTGAACTTCCTTTCACATTGGAAAATGTCACTTTTGAATCTGGGTGTAATTTCTGGGAGGAACTTAAAACCACCATGACCCTCAGAAGGAAATAAACCTCAATTAGAATCAGCAATATCAACAGAGGAAACTGAGAATGCAGTATCACATCTTCCAAGTGGCAAAGCATTGAGACCAGATGGCTTCAACTCAGCTTTGCAAGTATTCACGAGAACATCTGGTTCCTTGAATGCATCAGCTGTTTTACCTCTTTCTGAGCTCTGTAGTAAGTTACTCATTTCTCATGTTGCCACCTCTTACACATAGTCCTAAAGAAAGGCTAAAATCAGTGTGCAATCCATGATTACTTATGCCAGTGATTTGTCAAGAAATTGACTCTTAGAAGTAACAATAAGCTTTATTTCCTTCAGCCAGTGATAATATCAGGAAAATGCTGTACCTCAGCTGTTGGGAAAACTTTCCAAGAGCCTTGCTTTGATGAGTTCCTGACTAAAGACCCCTCCCCCTCATATTCATGACACTGCTGACATTTCAGGAAGCTATTTTAATTGCTTTGGAGTATCAAATATGAATTTTAAGAGGGAGAAGGGAAATTCTATGTGGATGCTACTTTTTGTAGATTTTGAGATCTCATGATCTCTGTCTTCTTTCATTGTTCATCATTGCATACTGTGCAATGAAAAGAATGTTGAGAGAGCTGATTGTATTAGAAATTGCCTTGGATTGGTTCTTATGACCAAATGCCTTTTCTTTGTAGCCTTTTCACCAGAAATATCATGGCAGATTACTGCCAGTTTTGGTTGCTGGCCTAGAAGCCTCATGGGTGTGCCAAAACCAGTATTAAGCAAAAAGCCTTGGAGTGTCATATGCTGTAGTTGTAGCTTTCTTGTTTTAAATGTGCTGTCTTGGGTGGTAATGGGATGGATTGCAGATTGCCCTGGGCTGAAGCAAGAACACACTCATTTTGCAAAATGAGTGTATATACAAGGGAGAAGGAAAAAATGGGATGTTTTATGGGATTTTTATTACCTAAAAATCTCCAATCATAAATAATGGGTATAGTATTTGATCCAGCAGTGTGTAGGAAGTAGGAATCAATGTGAACTTCATTGTGGAACTGCATTTCCCTCTCTGTGATTTATAAATGCAGAGTATTTCAGAACTCTGAGTTCCCTGCACAGCCACCCTTTTCTCTCCCTCTTTCTGTTTTGGTAGATGTGAGTTGCTCTTTCTCCTTGTTGATATAAATAAACCAAAGAAAATGGTGACAATTGATTTGAAAGGCTTACGAGATGTCATATTTGATTTACATATTTGTAGAAAGCATGGGCTTGCATACTTTGGACAATACACTTTTAGCACTTTGGGTTGTGGGGGTTTTTTGAGTGGTATTTACTCTTGGGATAAAGCAGAACACAGAATTGTTCATACAGCCAGGAACTGATCCAGCAATTTATGAAGGTAGCAACGCTGGCATGTGTAAGTGTATTTCGTCCAGTCCTTTTGTTACAGCAATAATGGCATCTTTAACTGGAGAGGTTTTGGCAGAGGCTCCAAGCACTGAGTGTTTCTTTATTTTGTTGTTATTTCTCTATTTGTTTTAATGACAACCTCTGGCACTGTGACAGATGCCTTCAGTTTGTTATTCCAGAGAGCAGGCATGGCCCCTGAGAGTTTGGCAAGACAAGAAAGGGGGTATGTGACAGGTGCAAGAGCAAAGGACATCATACCTCTACTGAGAGTATCTCTACAATATGAATCCCCTAGAGAAGGAAAGCTTTGGAAAAGACCACTTGCCTGCCTTAACCACAAATGGGCATTCAAGCCCATGCCCGAGGCTGTTGTCCTAAATAAACTAGTGCTTGCATCCTCTCATGTCATTTTCTATTCCCAACAACTTTTAAATTAGCTCCAATCTATTTATCTTTTTTCTTTTTCCCTTGCTTGGACTTTTTAGAGGAATGATTTTTCATTCTTCTCAGACAGCTGAGTTGGAAATGGACTTTTGAAGGATGATGGTCCTGTCAGTGATGGAGAAATATGGAGTGTCAGGGTATGATGAAATATCTTCCAGTCACTCTGGCTTTCTCTGTGGGAAGCTGGCTAGAGGCCGATTGCAGTAATCCCTGGCAATTGGCCTCATCACTCGCAATGAGTGAAAGCTCCTACCCCTGAGAAGAGGCACCAGGGTAGCAGTCATCAGGTGTGGCTTAAAATCTGTCAGAAATGAAAGAAAAACATGCTTCTGTAAGGTTGTGGTCAGGAAAGAGAACTTGGATTCACTGAGAAGAGGGGACACTTGCCAGTTGTCTTGAGTTACAATACAGGATGTGATAAAAGGTATCTATTCTATCACCATCTGTTGAGACCAGGTGGGGCAGTGATCCTGATCTCTGTGGGAGATATTCTGCTAATGGGCCACCCATTGAAACCAGGTGGGGCAGTGTTCTTTGTCTTCTCACAACCCATCCTTCCTCCAGGGAGGTATCTTCTGCTAATGGCCCATTGAGTCCCACTGTGGGACTGATAAAATTACTTCATCCCATTGGGAAATGCTCCAGCCAAAGGGAAGAGCCCAACATTTCTTACCAAGATAAAACCAGAGGTTTGGGGACACTAAGGTGTCTCCACTGGACTCCAGAGGGGAAACTGGACTTCTCCACATCATCACTGGATCTCTGGAGGGAAACTGCACCTTCTACAGGAGCACTGCTCCAACTGAACCATATCTGTCACTGCAGGAGGATGCAGCCACCATTTAATGGGACTGCTACCAACACCCTGACTGATGGGGTGTCAGGTTGTATTCTGACTTAGGGTTTGGAGTTTGTTTCTTTGTAGTACGGTATTTCTGTTCTAATTTTCATAGTAAAGAACTGTTATTCCTAATTCTCATATCTGCCTGAGAGCCCCTTAATTTCAAAATTATAATAATTTGGAGGGAGGGGGTTTATATTCTCCATTTCTTAGAGAGGCTCCTGCCTTTCTTAGCAGACACCTGTCCTCCAAACTAGGACACCAGTGACCTCATTTTGACTTCTAAACCCACCAGTGCATTCTCCGTGTGCCCCAGATCTGAGTGGTCCTGAAATTCTGGTTTGACAACTGATGGCCACTAAACAGGCAGCAACACCTTTTAGGGACAGGCAGCTGAAATTTCCTGCAAGTTTTGTGTCCCATGAACTTGCAGACTCTCAGACATTGATAATCTGAAATTTTCACTGCTCTGTGTATGAAGAGCTAAAATCTCTTTAAAAGGAGCTATGTTTAGTAAACTGAAAGAAACTGAAATCCAAAGAAACCAACTCTTTTGTGGCATAGTAACATGCCACCTAGACCTTTTCTAGGTTTTTCTCATTGATTATAGGCATTATTTGCTTCATTAATAGAAGTACTGCTATTGTATCAATCAGGTATTTTTCCAGTTCCTAGTTGCCAGGCTGGGAGCTGATAACTAAGTTATCTTGGCGAAGAAACAGTTCAGGAATGACAGTTATTTGGGTATTAATTAATTTTCTAAAGGCCTTGATTAATTTAAAATCCACATGAGTCTCTTGTATTTTTATTTGCCTTTTTGAGCATTTGATTGGCCTTTAAATGGGTCACTCCATTTTGTACTAGTAAGTAATATATTAATAATATACATGAGCACTGATATTCTGCAAATAAAAAGGTCAGTAGTGACAGGAATATTTTCAAATTACCCAGGATGGTTTTATATTTGTTTCAAATGAAAATATTTTAAAGAGCAATTCATTCAAATTAACACAATAGGTATTTCTGCAGCAGGTGTTGATAAAAGCATTGCTGTGGAGTTAAATCTAGTTGTTATTTGAAGGGCATGTTGGCTGCTTGTGCTGCTCATGGCATTCATTTCTGGTCCTAGGCAGAAACTCTCATAGGCGATAGCAGGCAGTGAAAGACATTTCAGGTCATCTACATGGATTTTTCTTTTTTTACGTGATACACAAGGAATTCACATGTGCAAACAATCACAGCAAGCACATTAAAACCTTTGAGAGCAACAGCAAAACATGTTTGTAGTCTTTGAGAAACCTTACTTGCATGGAGAGTGAAGAAACTCAAAGCCTGGAGTTGATTTTTCGCTCCAAGTTTCACTCTTTACGTATTATAACTGTTTGGCACCACCAAAAGCCACACTCAGGCCAAAATACTGAGTGTAAGAATTTGCATAATTAGGCCAGGCTTTGGTTGTCAGTACAGTACCATGTAAGAAGACTGGATGTGTTTTATTTAGAAGGATGCTGACACATACACAAGGTTTTCTAGCAATTCATCAGTCCAAAGCACAAGATTAATTACACAATGTATCAACAAATAAACAAACTGAAACTTCTCAAGTCAGTACCTCCTTCTGCAAATCCAGAGCGAAGTTAAAAGTTAAAAGACTCTTCTCTCTTTAATATGTATTTTTTCAAGCAGTGAGAAAGAACCACAGAAGTTGTTCTGATAATATCCAATCCAGTTTCTGCTGTGCCTCCTGTCTGACCTAACACAAGAGCCAGGCAATGAATTCATCCTGAGTAAAGTTTGGCATAACCTTCAACCAGGGGAAGCACATGAACGCTCTCAGGGCAGCTCTGCTTTTTAATTCAGTGTCTTGCTTGCTTAGGCAAAGAGTATTGGTTATTTAATGAACAGTTCAAAATTATTGGAAAAAATTCTGAGGGATAGAACAGCATATTTTTGGTGTTTCTTCTTTTTAGAGCCCTATCTCCTCTCCAGCTTCTCTGCATCCAGGATACTTGCATTGAATTAATTTCTGAGCTAGGTAGTACTGGAGGAATAATAATAGTAATTGTAAAAATAATAGTAATAATAATAGTAATAATAATTATAATAATAAATCATAGTATACCTCAGAGGGAAAAAATGATTTTGAAGTTGCCTGTATGAAACTCAGTTCTGTATTTTGTGGGATAATGGCACATGCTGATAATCAAAACTTCTCTTCATCAGTGGGATGTGGGTTTATAATTTTCTGATAGGCACAGTCGGTTGTGTATCTGTGTTCATGGCTGATTGATAGCCCATTTTAACAGCTGTACCAAGGGAAATGCTTTTGCCTATGGTGGCTTCTTCTTTATTGGATTTTTAAGATACAAATTTAATAAATCTCAGTTTTAATTAACAAAGTAAATATAACACTGAGTTATGGGTTTAAAGGGAAAATGTACAGGAACCCAATGACTGCACAGATCTGATTTTTTTTTTTCAGCCTTGAGACATGTTTAGTCTTCTGTTTATTCTTGTCTGGCAGAAACATTTCATAGGCAGGAAAGGTTATTATTTTTGAAAATAAATTAAAAAAACTGAAGAAAAAAATCCTTAGTTTTTACTTATAGGTGGTTGTTTATCATCTTAAGGTTGTTCTCTTGTGTATTTGATGTGTGACCATATTCTTCTTCTGTCTTATTTTAGAAGAGTGCAGTAAGTATCTTTATGGGGCTTTTTTCTAAACAGAGATTTCTTTAGATGCCCCTGAATCCCTAATATGCATCTGGCAGGTTTAATTTTAATTTACAGTGAGGGTGTGCTACCTGTGGCCTGATGGCACTGCTGTGCTGGGGAGAAGCAGCTGGTGTCTGGTGCTTGTTTTTCTCTGCTCAACCAGCTATCATCTCTGTAGCACTTAGGCATAGCTTAAACTCAAAGTTCAGGTTCAGCCAAACAGAGGAGTGTCTTGATTTGAAAGACAAGCTTGTGTCTGCTAAGAAAGACAGGAGTCTCTCTTTGAAATGGAAACCCCTTCACTCTAAATTATTATAATTTTGAAACTAAGGGGCTCTCAGGCAAGAATATGGGAATTAAGAATAACAGTTTTTTACTAGGAAAAATTAAAATAGAAATACAGTACTACAAAGAAGCAAAACCCAAAACACTGACAGAGTCAGAATCCAACCTGACATCCCATCAGCCAGGATGTTGGTAGCAATCCAATTAAATGGTGGCTGCAGTCTCCTTGCAGTGACAGATGTGGTTCAGTCGAAGCAGTGGTTTTGTAGAAGGTGCAGTTTTCCTCCAAAGGTTCAGTGGTGATGTGGAAAAGTCTGTTTTTCCTCTGGAATCCACTGGAAAAAGGCAGCCTTGGTTCTCCAAATCTCAGATTTTATTTAGGTAGGAAATATTTGGCTCCTTCCCCTGGCTGGAGCATCTCCCAATGGGATGATGTAATTTTATCAGCTATGCAGTGGGACTCAATGGGCCATTAACAGGAGATATCTCCCTGGAGGAGGGATGACTTGGGAAAAGATGAAGAACACTGCCTTTAACAGATGGTGTTAGAATACATACTTTTGGTTACATCCTGTTTTGCAGCCTAAGACAAAGAGGAGTATTGCTTGTTATTTGCAAAAATTCCTCAGCAATCCTAAGCTCCCCTAGGAAGTACCTGGCAGCTTTTGGGTGAAAAATAACCAAATATCTAAAATATCTAAAATATCTATCTCTGCAGACCAGAGCTGGCAACACACACAGCTTTTGCAGTGGCCTGGTGGGAGTTTTGTTGAACTATTGAGGGGTATTCAGCTAGAAGGGTTAGAAGGGTTAGCTTTGCTTTCCAAAAGAAAGTGTCTTACAAACATCCAAACCTGTAATTAAGTCCATAATTACTAGGGTGGTTTTTAAGTGGATGTTGATCCAATTCATGTGAGAGTATGAGCTCTTCCCAAAATGCACGTGTACCAGCACTGTCGTTTCCAGAGCTCACTCAGACAAAATGAGGAGGCAGCCTCTAAGAAGGTATGGGGAGGGTGGTTTGGGAACCTTTTTATTTTCCCCTCCTGGCACTGTGTTCATGGAATTGGTTATTTTCTCTGAGCACCCACCCAGGTGTTCAGCGTGTGTGGGACTGTGTCTGGGAGACTGGCTGGTAAATTTGACAGGCTTTTTATTATCTTTATTTTCATTTAAACATTGACATCACATCTCATTGCCTTCTCTTGACTGTAATTAAAGATCCTGTGGAATTAAGAAGCATTAAATTCCTTGAGATTTCAGCCTTGGGAATTTGCCCAGAGGCACACAGCTTACAGGCCTTCACTAGGCTTCACTTTCCTGGAGTCACCTCCCCCTCCCCTGCTTCATCCAAGCCTTTGTGAAAAGGAACCATCTTTTCAATTTTGCTAATTAATTGCTCTTGCCAGCCAACAGATGTTTTGTAGCCTTTGAATACCAGGCATAGCAAGGTTTATAACTTCTGCAGCCATACACTGCCTCTGCAATTTGAACAAGGACACCCGAAGCTCAAGAGAAAGACAGGTTGTTAGAGAGAAATAAAGAGTTACAATATTTCAAAGAACACCATCCCTCCCTATACTGGATTGGATGAATATTCCCATCCCTTTACCAATATTTTGGGCATGGTGCTCCTTGGACTGAGTATGAAATTATCATTCAGGAGATCTCATCGAATTATTTGTTCATAATCTGTGATCTTAAAGCTATGGTAAGAGAAGCCACAAAGGTAACCTTGGGCAGTACAGGGGAAGAGATTCAGGCTTAAATCTGACTTAGCTGAGCCCTGAGGCTGGGAGAGGAGGTGCTTTGGTTCTTCCTCAGCAGCTCTGCTCACACCCCACGGGCTGTTTGACTGCTCCCCCTCTCTCGTGTAGGGCTCTCCGGGAAGGCCTTCAGCAAAAAAATTACCAAGACTTGTTCTTATTGCTAAGGATAGCAGTTAGTACAGCAGAATTGGTGGGTCAGGGCACTTGATCTTCCCTCCTGTTGTCTACATTATTAAAAATGATCTCACTGAAACAAACACCATCAATCAGTGCCAGCTGCAGTTTAGCAGGAATGCAGACAAGGACAAACCACACATTTGCTGCCTGCAGAGAGAGAGTGCTTGGGCTGGTTTAACTGCAGTAAAACACTGGAAGCAAACTGACCCTTGTAACAGGAAGGATATATATTGTGCTATCAAATATGAACAGGAAGGCAACCCACACTCATGGATACAGAACAGGAATGGGTCAGAAAATGCCACTACTGAGAGCTAGGTATGTCCTGTTAGTGGAGATCTCACTGCAGTTTTACTTCCATGTCACAATGGCCACAGCATCTCTTCTGATCCACTGCAGCATCACTGAGAGCATTTTGGGTTCACTGCTGGGGCATCTTTGGAGACTGTTTGTAACCATCAAAATATGGATGGATGGATGGATGGAAGGAAGGAAGGAAAGGAGGGAAGAAGAGGGTTTTCATTGTTACTTTTAAAAAGCCAGAATGGAGGGTGAGATGTTGTTAAAATTAGCATTGGTGGAGGATGAGAAGGGCTCCTATTTAAGAGGAGCCAGAAGAACTAGGGTACACTTGAGGAGACTAATGGGGGTCTTAAAAGAGTGAATGCCCTCACCCTTGGTGTTGCCGTGTTTTCCCTCACATGTTCTCACCTCCTCCTCTTCCCTGGCTGGAACAAACTGTGTGTGTGTCCCACTTTGTTTTGATTTTCTTTTTAAATCTGCTGTCACAGAGGAGTTACCAGCCTCTCTAAATGGCCCAGCCTTGGCCAGCAGCAGCTCCATCCTCAGAGCCATCAGCAGCTTCTCACAGAATTCACCACTGTGGCCTCCTGCTACCAAATAAATAGGCTGTGCAAACCAACACAAAGTTTAAAGAAAATTAGCCTGAATTCTGGATTTGTTTTACACAGCAGCCACATTTTAGTGGGTTCCACTGTTTCACTATTACCTTATGCCACATGCAGAGAAAACAGCCATAATAAGGTCAAAAAGGTGGGGTCAAATATGACCATCCCAGAAAGCATGTGAGTTTGGGGGACAGAGAACTGTTAGCAGGAGCACATCATCTGTGTCGCCACAGGGTCGGTGGGTCAGCTGCACAGACAGGTTCCCTGACACCCCATCAGATCTAAAACCTGACTGAAATGTGCATTCAAAAGCAAGAAGCAGTACTGACAGAGACCTCTTAGCCATTATAGCAGTTACAGGGGAAAAAATAGGAGTTGGGATAATTGAGGCTCAGACCTTCTCAAACCTGTGACCTTACAAAGAAGGCTTTACTGATAACTGTGATTTACATGCATGTTCCTCCTTTACAGACCTTCTTTTGGTTATCTGGCTGTCCCCAGCCACACCACTGGGAGGGCAAATGCAATCCAAGGTCTTACAGACTGCAGGAGTCAAGGAAGAGTCCCTCCACAGTCCTCTGTGCAGGAGGAGGATTTTCATGTCATTTGACCATTTCTGCACAGGGGAACCAGGGAAAGGCAGAGGCACCTCCTACCTCAGACAAATTTCAATTAAAATTCCTCTTTGAAGAGTCAGCACTGTATCTCAGGAGAGGTTAACAGCATAGCATAGAAATGTGAGAGCATACTTGAACAGATCCCATCCAGAAATTTTAAGCTCAGCAGACACAGACTCCTCTTTCGAGCCCAGAGAAAAGATTAGTTGGGTTATGCAATTGCTGGAGCTGGCATAAAACCAGCTGCATGCCAATTACTAGCCTGTATGCAAATACTTGTACTGAAATTCAGGATGCAGCTGGACGTGGGTCTGGGCACCCTTCCAGAATTATTCCAAACCCACATTATGACAGTTTTGAAAGAGAAGGGCTCTATGGAGCCAGTAATTTTTTACAGCCTTTCAGAAAATGGAGGAAAGTACCACTACATCCAGATCTTGACTATTATTTTCAAAGAGAGAAGGAATTTCTGCCTGTTGATGCCAATCAGGATGTACTTGAGGCACTTGCACTCCAAGACAGAAGGCCATCAGTCTGTTTGCCAAGTTTAAGCCCTGAGTGCCAGATGTGCTTGGGATAGAAAGCTTCTGCTTGGTTTGTCAGGGGCTGTATGAAAAGAGTTGATAATGCCAAAAGAGTAGAGATAATGCCAGAGCTGAAGCTCTTGGGGGTGCTGCAGGGAAGCCCTGCTGCATTCAGATGCCCCTGTTGAGTTCCTGTTCCTACTGCTGCTTGACTTCCATGTGCAATGCTGGCCCTGGATGCAGCAGCAGTGCCAAACTGCCATGCAGCATTTACTCTCACAGAAAGAGCTGAAGCCAGGAGAAAAGGGACATGGCAGTCTCACAGTTACATAGCTGATGGAAGGGATGACTGAGAGCTGCCACCAGCATACATGAAATATTACGTGATCATTCCATTAAGAGATTACATAGCAAATGTCCTGCCCAGGAGAGGCTTTTAAATGCTTGCGTCTGTCTTGGCAATACAAAAGTGAATCAGTCAAAGAATGCAGCCTCATCCTGGCTGAAGAAATTAGATAAATATCCTGTGAGGAGAGAATTTTGCAAAAACTTCAGGGGAAAAAAAATAAAAGTAAGCTCTCTCAGTGCCATTTCTCAAATTTGGCCCACAGAGATAATGTGAAATGTAAGATATTTTCAGTGGAGAGTGGTTTCTTTATGGGTTCTGTTTGGCTCAATGGACTTCATATCTCTTACATGAACCCAAGCATCAGTTTCCTCTTTTTCTATCCTGGAGTAGGACTCTCTCTCCACTGCTTCCCCATAGTTCTTCAGAGTCTCTTCAATGTAGTCTGCCTGCCCTTAGCACCCGGGAAGGAAGGAGGCTGGGTGAGTTCCTGTTGAAGCAGAGGGACAGGAAGGTTTAAGTTCCTGTGTCTTACACCAGAACTCTGAGCAGTCAGAGGTAAAGGAGGATGGTTGAAGAATGCATCTGCAGTCTTACCCCTTGGACACCTGGACTGGTGGGTCACTGAAGAGTTTGTGGAGGAATCTGCAGATGGTGGAAATGCCCTGGAGGCACTAGGAAGCTCATCTAGCAAAAACTGGGATTGTAGGGCTGGCAGATAAACACACTGCCCCTCAGGAGCAGGAGCCACTCACCTGGAGAAACATTCCAATCACAGCAAAAGCTCTGCAGAAATGGTGAGGAAAAATGAATGTGAAACAACTGTGGTGAGTCAGGAAAGGTGGTTTGGGTGTGTGTCAGCTGATCAGTGGGATGCTATAGAGCATAGGTAGCATTTCAAGGGGGCACACAAAGTGACACTGAGGTCTGTTCAGCCTTCACTGAACAAATTTGGAGGGTGCCTGATGCAGAAAACAAGGGTTGTGTTGTGAAAGACACAGGCAAGGCAAGCGCTGATACAGCTGCTTTGGGTCATTACACCAGATTATGTCCTATAGGATGCTCACTGTTAAAGATAACCAGACAGCAGAAATAAATTCCAATACTGGGGTATCTGTCAGAGCCTCCAGGCTTCCTGGAGCCTTCTGGGATACCAAGGAGACCTTGTCCTTTTGGTGCACCCAATGCACAGAACATCATTGCCTCTTGTGCTCGTTTTGTGAACAGGGCAGAGGAAAGACGATTTGGTTTGGATTCAGAAGGTTTTAATGATGTTTGAATACTCGGATATCCACAGCTGGGTGTCCTGGCTGAAATCCATGCTCAGAGTTGATGTTTTTTGGAACAGCTGGAAGGTAAGGACTCTGAAGAGGCACACACCAGTACCCTGCAGAACCAGCTCACCTCTTTGTGAGTGTGCTGCTGTGACTGGAACACAGGTATCCCCATCAGGGAGGGCTGGGATACCTGAGGATCAAGTCATGGCTGCTGTGAATGAAATGAGTGCTCATTCCTGGCTGTTGGCATATTGCTGCTCTTACTGGGCACAGGAGTGTCTTCTGGGGTGAGCCAGCCCTGTGTCACTCTCTCCCTAGACAGTAGCTTGAAACTCATCACTGATTCACTCCTGTGACTTAAATGAATGCAGTTTTCTTTTTGCTAACCAACAATCAGAAGATTGAAGGGCAGCAGTTTTGTCATTCATCTCAGGCTACATGTCCCCTTTGCATGAAATGGGGGACAGTGACAGTGAGTAGGTTCTGTATTTCAAATACTGGAGCACTTCTTTATACATGGACTTTTAAACATACGTCATCTTCCAGGTGGGTGTTCTGTATCACCAGATGCTTACCAGTGGGTAAAAGTTTAAAATGAAGTATGCTTTCAGACAATTTGAGAGAATGGATTGCTAATGGAGTGTTGTGAGTTCTGCAGTAGTAGATGATTAATAACTGTAGAAGGACAAAATAATTTGGGTTGGAAGGAGTATCTGGAGGTCATCTGGTCCAATCTTCTGAGCAGGGTAACTTCAGACAAGAATCAAGTTGTTCATTGTTTATTAGAATCTCCAGATTAGGAGATAGCACCAATTCTCTGATTAGTCTGCTCCTGTGCTTAACCACACTCAGCTGGGAACAAGACTTTTCTGAATTCTAATCAGTGTTTCCCATGTTGCAGCTGGTGCCTGTTGTTTCTCGGTTTTGGGCAATTCTGAGAAGAGCCTGTGCTCCTCTGTAGTCTTCCTTTAGGTAAAGGCAGGCTGCAATTAGAGGTCTCTCCTCCCCCATCATCACTTCTCTAGGATTGTTTTGTCTCTTCCCCTGACTTTTAGCAACCCACAGGAAGCCCTTGGATTGTTCCAGTTGTAAGGTTTATATCTGTAAATCTGCCTGTCAACCCCATGAATTTTATTGACTAAACAGTGACTCAAGGCACCTGGCTTCTAACACCAGGTTCAGAATTTGACTGGACAAAGTGAGGCAATTAGCATCTCATCCTGAAAATTATTATCCCTATAACAGAGCCAATATATTACAGGAAAGCTCCTCACCTGCAAAGTCAACAGGGTCAAACAGCTTTTGAAAAGCTCTTGATGGGAAAAGAATGAGGTGGGTGAAGCTGTAAACAGGTAGTGCTGCTCCTGCACTTACCATCTGCAAAGGAAATGGCAGAGCTGGGGCTGGTCAGACAGCTATGTCTGCCTGGTTATTAAACATCAAGGATGTGTAATGCTGATGGCAGGGGTGTGGCTAACAAAAATCACCTTGATTTGAAGCTCCCTCATCAAAGCAGAGTATTTATTACAGAGCACAAAGCCTCCTCCAGAGTGGAGAAGATGATTTAAATGTAAACCTGGGTCTGGGTGCTTCAGGGACTCAAGATCCAAGTAGGCAGAAGCTGCTGTGGTCATGGGAAGGTGGCTTAAAGGGAGAAACCACCAAGATCAGTGCATATAGCAGGATTGGGTACAGACACCATTTCCTTTAGCATAAGCTAAGTGTATTAAGAAAAAAAATGCCAATTACACTTCAGAACAGGACTGTTTCTGATGAGCAGCACATCCTAAACTGAGTTCACACCAGGTGTTCTCTTCCCTTTGTAGGGGGTTTGTGTTACTCACTGGATCCAGCTGTTGCTCTTTGTCCATGCACAGAGCCCTTTGGGGCCACATGTCTGGCACATCTTGTGCAGGGTGAAAGGTGAAAAGGTGTCCAGCAGCCTGGCACAGAGCTGCACGCATGTACAGGCACTTCCCAAAGAAAAAAGGGATAAGGAACACACCTTGTAACTCTGGGGTGTTCATCCCAAAGGGCAGGATATTGTGCAGTGTTTTCTCCTTTTACAGAGGTAACCAGGCAAATGATTTGAGGTCTTATTTTAATAAGGCTACAAAAGGAAGAATTGAAGGCATGCATGGACAGAGGAATGATCCAAGTACAAATGTCCTCTCTGGCTGATCCTGTTCATGAAACAGATACTCCCCTTGGGGACACGGCTAAAAAAGAATGGCCCAGAGCCTGCTGTCCCCTAATGAAGTAGCTAAATGGTTGCAAGAACCATGTCAGCCTGTTTTCACACACCTCTGGGTGTGAAGAGTACCCCATCCAACTCAGTGAAAGGTAATCAAATGATCCATTTTTATTTAAGCAGCAAAACAGGGAGCTTAGAAGATTTATGCTCAGGTTCTACAACCCAGTGTTCTTAGTTATTGAGCAGTTGCAAGTACAAAGCCACAGGCTGCACATAACACTGATTGCTTCTGATAGAAATAAAGAATATCTTGCTGTTACCATCAAGCCTTGAAACTGACTTCCAGCTAATGACCCAAATAAACTGTACTTGAAATTGTATAATTGAGATCGAAGGCTGTCTGGGGCTTCTAGCTGGGACATAGATTCCACATCCATGAGCTTTTCTGTATGGTCATTGAGCTGAAATGGAGAAGGTTAAAACTCTCATTTTCATTACCAAACGCCCCCCATCTCCCAATACAAATGTGACATTTCAATTTTGCACAGTCCAACTCTTCTTAAATCATCTGTATAAAAACTTCAGATCTTGATTGATGATGGATGAGCTATTGTCTACTCAAGCACCCAGTTCTCATTACCCTTTAAAACAGAGCTTATTAATGATGGCCCTGAAGTGCTTTCCCACTGGGTCATCAGCAATGAACTATGCTGAGGGATCAAAAGACTTGGTTTGGCATGAAATTTCCAGCCTAAGCTGTTTTCAGATGATGCATTCAGCATCTTGGGTGAAATAGGAGAAAAGATCCCCATCAGCAGGGTGTTTATAGTAAAGATGAAGCACTGCAAAGGTCAGTGAGGCTGACTTTGGAAATTCAGATATTGTCAACATGTGTTATAAAATACATATGTGCAGGATATACCTGTATATGGTGGGCTGTCAAAGACAACTGCTTCCTTCATAGCCAGTTCTCCTGGTTTGGAGGACAGATGTC
>VRYO01002326.1:3850015-3870587 GCA_009812075.1 Sialia sialis
CCAGTGGAAAAAGGCTGCCTTAGTGTCCCCAAACCTCTGGTTTTATCTTGATAAGAAATGTTGAGCTCTTCCCCCAGGCTGGAGCATCTCCCAATGGGATGAAGTAATTTTATCAGTCCCACAGTGGGACTCAATGGCCATTAGCAGAAGAGAACTCCATGGAGGAAGGATGGGTTGTGAAAAGATAAAGAACACTGCCCCACCTGGTTTCAATGGATGGCCCATTAGCAGAATATCTCCCACGGACATCAGGATCACTGCCCCACCTGTTCTCAAAGATGGTGATAGAATAGATACCTTTTATCACATTTTGTATTGTAACTCAAGACACCAGTCAGCTTGAAAAGTGTAAGATATATTCTAGTTTGCTTTTGGAGTGGTTGGAGTGGACATGCCCCACAGTTTTTCCTAATTTACTCCCTCCACTCTCCCTGCCTACTTCAGAGCTAGTTCTTTTCCCTCTCACCATCTTCCAGTTCATGGTGCCAGCTGGTTTTGTGGCACCAGAGAAGAGCTTTTAATTTGCAACCTGGAATAACAATAGCCATTTTATAACCATTTTTGTCACAATTTTAGAAAAAATTTAGATTCTACAGCTAAAAAGATGTTTACAACCCCCATTGCATATAAACATACACAAGTAACTTTCACTATCCTGATACATTACAGAATAAGAACATGTTTTGCCAATTTAACCCACATTTTAAATTGGATAACAGACCATGAGGGATTACACTGTACACACACAAAAAAGAAGTCAGCTCAATAAAATGCCCTTTTAACAGATGGAAGAAGAAAAGTGGTTTCCTTCTCTGGTCTAAACAGACACCACGCTTGCAGAGCCAGTGTGTCTGCAGTGATTTTATGCTTCTAGTGGCTGATAATGTGTTTTCAGTGACTCCAATCAAACTCTGAGTCCCTTTTTCAACTTGGCAGACTAAGTGTGTGATGTACCTGTCTGTGTTTCTGGCACTTCGGTGTGAGATTCTTGTGTTTCTTGGTTAGCAGAGACCTGTGCATTTGCATTTCTCCTGTTAGTGTTGCATGGTAGGTTACCACAGTCTGTGGGAATGTTTCACCAGGCTTTTGAAAGCAAGAAAATAGCAGCTATAACAACAGATAATACGTTTCTGATTTAGCTTCCTGAGTAAATAACCATTTAAGAGAATTTTAATAACCTACAGATGTAAGTTCCCCACAATCATTTGAGAGTAATAAGCAAAATAATGACAGAATTCAGTGGCAAGGACACATGCTGATTTATTTTCCTGTAACTTTGGTGGCAGAATTATACTGCTTTTAAGCCAGAGGAGTAACTCTAATGAGGAAGATGATAAGATTTGTCATTCACTTCAGAATCAAGTGCCAAAAGCCATTGGTGCTACTCCTTTGCTCAGGGCACAGGGCTGCAGCCCTGATGCCAAACCAGGAGACTGTGGTACTCTGAAGTGTTGCACCTTCCAGAAAGATGTCCAGAGTTGTCTGGCACCTCTAGGAACTCTTTTCCCAGTGAAAGCTAGTGGGTCTTGTGCTTAGAAATCCCCTTTTGTTCCCTGATGTCCCTGAGCAGGGTGGAAGCTCAAGGGTAGCACTTGCTGCTAGCAGGGTCATAGTTGGACTAACAGTTCTCCAATGTCACAAAAAATTGTTACAGAAAACAAAAATACCTTCCAAATGGTATTTAAAATATGTTTCATTCTGAGCAGTCTGGTTTTGAGCTTCTTTGGCAGGAACTGGCTTCTTTGTTCTCAAAATTCACTCAGGGACTTGCCGTTCTCTCTTCTGCTCCAGCCTTGGAAGGAGTTGAGCAAAGAGGCATCTCACGTTTTGCACACAGGGGAAGAAACCTCTTTTTGCCTGGCTTCCTTTGCTACCTTGTCTGCACAGAGATGCTGCCTTTCTCCTCCTGTTCATTGTTTAACTTTATCTCTCACTTTCAGGGATGTAAATTAAAATGAGATGATGACTTTATGATGATGAGTTCATTATACAGCAGCTCCATTGTATATTGATTACAGTTGTGCTTCATTTGCTTAACATGCAACAGGGTTTATTAGCTCTTCCCAGGCATTGTTCTTGCTAAGAGAGGGCAGAGAAGTGCAAAATGCATTTTGAGTGAAGTCAGTGAAGCCAATGCATCTGTGCTGATTTATACACACCGAGGGCTTGCTGTAAAGAAAAGTAGGATAGGTTGGATTAAGAAGGTGGAGTGGAAATGAGTCTAGGTCCCAGAGAGCAGGAAGAGTCAAACACAAGTGCTCTAAAGATTGTACTAAACTTTGAGCTCAATGTTACTTAATACCCACCATAGCCCACCTTTGATATTACTCGGGTTTGTTTGCACTTCAGCACATCAATAACCTGGAAATTTTAATTTTGTCACTGGTGATAAATGGTGCAGTGCAGGGAAAATGGTGGTGCTGCATCCCCTTTTGGGGAAAAAACAGCAGAAACAGCACTTGTTATTCAGTGATGAAGCAAGTCAGAGCATTTTTTTGTGGTTACTTTTAGCAAGGTGTTGGCTCCCCTGAAGTATAGCATATGGTACACTTCCTGGTTGCCTCTATGCTGAATAAAAGGTCTATCTCCACAAATTAAAACTATTAGAATTGCTTTTAGACTGAGATCCTGCCTTACAAAAATGTGTCAAAATTCCTAGCAGGAAAAAAACTTGGATAAGCATTGTCATGAGGTGATGCTCTTCAAACCAGAAATTATGCCAGTTCAGTGTGCCAGCTGATAAAGGAACTATGCAGAATTGTGTATGTGTTTAAGAAGCTATAAATGCAGATTTGACAGTTTTTCATTGTTTTTATGTTATTTTTAATCAGTAGATTAGGTAATCCACTGTAGCTGGGACAACACAGAGAAATCATCACTAATCATGATTTCAGGTGTTCTTCTAAGTCCCCCTTTCTCCCCAGAGCAAAATTGTTAACAGATGCTGTATGTTTTTTTTTCTGAGATCATAAGAATATTATACAGACAGATCATTGCTATATCTCTAATCTGGACTCTTTTTCTGTATCAGATTATTATCATTGTTTTCATTTCTAAGCCCCTTTTCAACGAAAAGCCAAGCTTTTAAACCAGAGGTTTCTAAGAAATAGTAATACTGATTAATATGGTGGAAAGATGTATTTACAGATAATCCTTTATTTAATACATTCCTTGATTGAGGGCTGCCTCATTTACATGCTATGGCCTGCAAACCCTGAAATTTAAAACAGAAATTAAACACAGGAATTCTTTCTGTGGTGTGTGGAAACATTTACATTCCCGGTGCAGCTTTTAAAGGTTTTCCTGGCAGATGAGAATTATCAGACTACCTTAATGATTGCTATTGCCACCGTCAGGAATTACTCTTCATTCTGTATGAGAAGTGTGGCACTCCTGACTCCACAGCACCACTTCATGTCATTCCAAGGTGCCATTAGTAACTAACCTTCAGCATTTCTCTGCTGAGCCTTGAAGCTCTGACACTGAAGGTTTTAGACTCAGAGCTCCTGTTATCTTTCATAAAAGGCACATGCATTGTCTCCTACTTTGGAAATAAAAGAGACAGGTTAAGTAGAGGAATTGAGAATTTGAACAAGGGTTTGGGGGGTAAAAAAAAAAAAGTTTTTGCTCCAGAGGAAACCCTGGTGCTACCACCAACAACTGTAGGATCATTTTCATGCTGAGATTTGATCAATCAAGTCTTTAGAGACAGGCAACAGAGAGGTTTGTTTAAATAAACTGCTATAAATATGAAAATAAAATGAAAACCCAAAAAACACACCAAAAGCCCCACAACCTAAGAAGAGCCCCAAAACTTTTGCCTGTTTAAAAACCATCTCCCTTTAACACAAAGCTTCTAGCAAGGCATGTCCATAGGAGTTTTGGATCCCAGTGCTTGAGATTTGGATCATTGCTATGGAGTGTTTGGGTGTTTTGGATGATGGCATTACAGCAGCACAGACTGCAGTAAAACTACAAAAAAAAAATCTTCTCCAGGCCTTATGCTGACCCTTCTCGTATCCTGTGGGTTCATCACAGCATGGTTCTTTATTTTAAGTTTTAAACATTTCTGCAAATTAATGAAATGCAGTATAGTGTTTTTGCTTGTGTTTTTAAAGTCATTTAAGTGTTGAAGGTTATTTTACTCACAAAATACATGACTGTTCTATACGTGATCACGCTAGAACAAAAGGTAAACTGTGTGTCAGTCTTCACTGGGTTTCTTCTGCATGTGAATAAAGGGTTCCTGTGTACAAATACTGTGAGCTGCTTGTCGTCCTGTTTTCAGATTATTAAATGAGATTACAGTGAGAATTTTTTTTATTTTGCATTTAAATTTTGGATCTTCTCTCCAACATACATTTAGCAATAGATTTAATCAACTGTCTGAAGTCTTACAAGTACTTTGTTGTCTTGTTCTTCTGCACAGAGATACTGAATGGAGGGGTGTATGTTGGCCAGAACAAATTCCTCTGCTTTGCAGACACCATTCATTGGCAAGACATCGTGCGGAACCCCTGGGCCTCCAACTTCACCCTGGTTCCAACCAATGGCAGCTCAGGATGTAAGTACTGCTTTTATTCTCAGCCTTGTCATCCCTCAGCATGAAACAGGATAACTATGGCCACAAGTTTTCCCTGATCCTCTGTTACGGAGAATTATATTGGTAAATTTTCTTTTCATTGCTCCCTGCATTTTTCTAAGTTTGTCTGCTGCTTGGAGGGCCACTTAGTCTGTTCTCAAAAACAATGTCTGTAGAGGGTATTTGTGAACATCATAGGTTTTCTGAATTTCCTCTCATCTACTTTCTCTCTCTTGCATTTTTTTTTTTCTTCTTTATTGCTAGAGCCACTGTGGTGCTGTGGAAGCACAGACATTCTTGTTTACTTTGCATTTGTTCTGTTCAGGCTGGTCCTTGAGTCACAATGGTCTGTCTAAGGCATTATAATTAGCTGCTGGAGTAATTATGGTAAAAGCTCACAGATTTTCTGACTTTAGATGAGAAGTGAACCTGAAAGAAATAGTTATCCTGTTGTCTTGTGTGTATATTGCTGAAGAGAGAGAGAGAGAGAGTTTGCAGAGGATGGGTGTTCTTCACAATATAACCAATCATTCTGTGTTTTTACTACATTTTCTTTATTTTAATGCTTTCCATTCCAAACTTGAAATATCTGTGTTCTTAGAGTTTCTCTATTTCCTTTCCCAAGAATTATTTGCCTTCAGTGAATCATTCTTATTCTTGCAGCAATAATGAATTGTAGTGAATGGTGGTGACAGGGATACAGAGTGTTTAAGCAAAATATTCCATAATGGAGTAAAGTGCATTCAGAATGAATGCTGTGCTGTTAAACAGTACCCTCAGGATGCACCAACATTGAAATTCAGAGACAGGCTGGGAAGAAGTTTGTATCAGGTGTCAAAGGTGGCACCACAACAGACATATTGTTCTGAGCCTTCCAGATATGGGGACATTCTGGATTGCTTTCCATACCTGGAGGTGTCTCTTGAGGATGTACAAATGACTGATTGTCTCTCTAGCTTTCACTACAGCCAAGAAACATTCCATTTCTTCTGTTGGGAGCTCAGGAAAAAATAAAATGTTGAGACTCTGGGTAGGGACCTTTTGATGAGTCCCTATAATTTCTAAGCAGCAACTTGTTTTTAACCAGGTGCTTTGTGGTGTTATAGATTTTATAGAAGGCTGACTTGCTTTTGTGTATCTCATCTGTTCCCCTTAACACCAGAGCACAGGTACTTGAGATAAGACTTCCTCCAGGAGCCTGCCAAGCTGCACTGCTCCTGGACATCCCAGCTCCAGGGCTGAGCCTCATCACTTCTGCCTTCTGGCTGGAAACCTGACATAGTTGTAATGCAGCCAGCTCTCTTATTTGCATCTTAAAAACCCTCATCACTGCTGATGATCAGTTCTAGGCAGAACTGATGAAACCTTTGAAGGTGAGGGAATGCCTGTACTCTTTTATGAATCATTGCTTCAAGAAAAACACTTGGTTCTTACTCTGTTTTGTTCTGTTACTGGGTTTTCTTTTAACCTTTCTCAGTTCTTCAAGACAAATGCTTCTGCTCTTTTAAAAAAGCAACCACCATCAATACTATCTTTTTGAGGTAAAAGAACTTTTAATGGTGACTCCAGAAGAACTGGAGCAAGATCCATTCTGAGTACTTTTAGAATCACACCCTGAAGGCGAAGAAGGCAAATATTAGCACTCACACACATCTAGATGAAAGAATATATGTAGCAAAGTCCAATTTTCTTCGAACGATTTTTCATTCCTTTTCAGTTGTTTGGAAGCATAGGGAAGGAGCAATTTGTGCTTGATAAATAAGATAAACAGCATTTTTTTATTTTGCATTTAAATTTTGGATCCTCTCTCCAACATGATGGAGATTCAATGATGATTGAGAACTACATACCAAGGCAGCTCCATAAATATAGCCACTCAAATTTTACCCTATTTTTCCTTACTTAGGGTGAAGCAGTGCACAACTGGACTGTATTTTATTTAATAAACATACATCTCTTCTGAGAAACTTAATTCTATCTCAGTACAATTCATGAGTCCTGTGAAATCTAATCCAAACCATTTCTGTCTTCACAACTTGCATAGGTGAAAATATAAACCCCATTATACAAAAAAACCTACAAATACTTAAAAAGGTCCTAAAGCTTTGGTTAACAAGAACTCAGATACAGAAATCACTGTTTTAAATAGCCTGTAATTAAATACCTGTGTGTGGGCGCATGCATGGACTATGCACACACATAAGACTTGGAGAAATGAACATTGAATTTTAACTCTGGAAATTGGTGTAGAATGTCATTAAATATTATATAGATATATGCTTCTCAGTTTTGGCTCACATGTCACTTTTCATGACCTGCTAGGGAGTGTGAGTGCTTGCTGTGCCCAGCCTTGCTTTTCTCCACTGCTGCAAATGATGCTCAGTGCATTACAAATTTTTTTCTGCGCAGACTGTGACTCATGCTTTTCTGGATCTAGCATGTGTGTTTCCATGGGATAGGAAATACAAGAGTTCCACTGGATATGAGAAACCTGAGACTTAAACATATTTACCGTTTAAGTCTCAGGTGTCTGCTATCCAATGGAAATCCTGGCTAAATCCCCTGGGATTACAGAAGTGAATGTTGCTTGGCATTGCTGAGGATATCCCAATGTCAAAAGATTTTGGAAAGAACTGCTGGGTTTTACTGTTTATCTACAAACCTTTGTAGGAGTGAATGTGAACCAACTACACCTGCTGTGTGAAGCTCAGCAAAATATCACAGAATCACAGAATGACCAGGTTGGAAAAGACCTCCAAGATCATTGAGTCCAACCCATGCCCTGATACCTCAACTAAACCATGGCACTGAGTGCCACATCCAGTCTCTTTTTAAACACATCCAGGGATGGTGACTCTATTACCTCTCCAGGCAAAGCATTGCAATACTTTATTATTCCTTCCATGAAAAATGTCTTCCTAATATCCAACCTGTTTGGACTACCAAAGTCCATGCTAGCAGTAATTTAGGGGAGTCTGTGGGAGTGTGAGATCCTGTGAGACCTGGCAAGCAGATCATGTGCCATGTTTAGCCACGACTGGCAGGACTGGAGGTTACCTTATGCCCCAGGAATTGTGAGAGCTGTTCCACTGAGTGATCCCTGGCAGAGAATATGTGCAGGGACAGAGGCTGTGACCTGCTGTGTCAGGATCTGGTACGTCATGATTGCAGCAGGAACAGCCTCAGACACAGTTTGGCGCTCTGGCCATCAGCAGAGGACATAAAACCTCCCCAGAGGTGTCTACATGCCTAAAAGAGCAGGTGCCCAGCCTGGCTTTGGCCATGGCCAGAGTGGCTGCAGCAGGGTGGTATGAATGCAGTGTCACACCAGGCACACCAGCGTGTGTGGGAGCTCAGGGCAGCCCTGTCAGGGAGCTGACACTGCCCATGCTATTCCCTTCCCCAGCCAGCTGGAAAAGCTGCTAATGGTCTAAATTCAGGGAGAATTTCACCTCAACTCTCCCTTGCTGCAATCAGCAGAGGAAGACAAAAGGGTGGAGTGAAAAGAAGGCGCTCTGAAGTGAAATCAGTCCCCTGCCTCTGTGCCTGCTTCATACCTCGGATCTGCCAGTTCTGGCAATCTCCTCATTCACGTCGGTGCTGGACTGAAGGGAATATGGCCAGTGAACTCTGGGAATAAAGCTCCTCTGATTCCTTTCTTCCTAGGCTTTCATTGTCATATCACTGCTAAGGAGCCAGACATACGAATCCTGAGTGCTGCTTCTCTTTTTTTCTTCAAGTTCTGATCAAATGCATGCAGCAAAGCTGGTGTTGGAGGCCTCTGAATGACACGGTGTCACTGTTCAGATGCACAGAGGCGCTGGCTGCCGGCACAGCGCTCGGATAAACAAACCCTGCTCCAGGGACCACACGTGCTTCAGCTCTCCCAGGACGCAGCTTCTGTGCCTGCCATTCTGACTCACACTCAAACTGAAATATTCACTGCTTGCACCACCTTCCCATACTGCCATCTTGTAGCTGAAGCTTTTGGAATTAGTTGTAACTTGAAAGCAGCCCTCTCCTGTGTTTACTGGAGTCCTGTGCTGCCAGCCTGGGGTTTTAAGCTAAGCACATCGCAGTGGGAATCTCAAAAGCACTTAACTCTCCAAGGAACAACATTTTCTCTTTAGGTTTGCCTTACTGAAATTGTTTCTGCAACGCTGAAAATCTATTTTCTCTCTTTCCAAAAATCAGCCATGAATTCAAGCATTGGGCAAACACACTGAAGCCTTGCTTTGCAAGAGCCTATTCCCCTGTTAGCACATCCACGTTTTTGGATTTAGTCCTTAAATGAGGAGCTGGAACTCTGCTCTTCAGAGGTAGAAACCCAGGGTGCAGCTCCCAGCAGGGAAAATAAATAAAGCAGAGAAAAAGAATTAGGCTTCTTGCCTAAAATGCCTCAAGATTAGAGGAGCTCTCTGAACAGTTTTTGGGAGAGTCCAGTGGAAATCTGGCTGCTTTCACCTGTGTCTTCAATGTTCTCCTCAGTTTTGTTGTTAGCAGGAACTGGACAAGCCTCACATTTTGTCAGGTGAGCTCTTTTACAGGATTTGGTAAAGACCATAGCATTAAATCAGAATTTTCAGAGGACTTTTACTTGGAGCTTTTGTTTCACAAAAAAGCTTGTAGAGTTTGAATTGTTGCATTGAGGTGCACAATAGCATGTGTTCAAATCAGTCAATAATGCTCTTAAAAATACTGAAACTATGGATGCGTGTTCATGATAAAGCTGGTGACTAGGTAATATGGATGCAAAAATCAATCTCCCTTTTCAAGTTTAAAAAGATTTAAGTTGCTTTTCAAGGTGTTATTTAAAAAAATGCTGGACTGTGTGTTGGTATGTGCCCAGAATTGTGCAAAATAAACTGTGAAAATCAAATCCATTATAAAGTATTTTCTTGAGCTCAAGTTTCTGCTCACTCAGAAGTGTAGTGAGATCTCTGGAAAAATTCCTTTTGTCGAGCTGGCTTTTCAGCTGAGTGCCTGTCAGCTGTGAATAAAGCTGGAATTTTTGGCAAGCTACATTTTCAGGCAGAACAACTTCAGTTCCTTGCTCTTCACAGCGTGGTGCTCCTCTGTCATTGCTTTGTATCTAATTGCAGTGGTGTGAGAACACCCCGGTTCTGAGCTGTGCAGGAGCACTGCTGCAGAGTTAGATGCACAAAAGACTTCAAGGGTGTGCCTGTGACTCAATAAATCCCATGGTGTATTCCAGGGAAACACTGCTTGAAAACTCTGCTCTTCCACAACTTTGCTTTTTTTTGCCCTTTGATTCATAGATTTTTTTCAAGGGCAAAAGGAGCCTTGAACCATCATTATCTCTACTTCCTGTATGCGGAGACCTGGAATATCATCAGCATGCCTAGTGTGGAGGTCAGTAACTTCCCTGGCCACAACTTATTTCCAGCCTGGCTTTGAGGTTCCAGTGGCCCTGGGCTCTGGTGCTCTGTGTACTCTCCTGGCACTGCTCTGGAGCTTTGCAGAAGTACAGCTGTCCCTCCAGAAGCTGGTTACTTCCCAGTGTTAAACGGAGTAGTACCAGCTGCCTTTAATCTGAGCACATTTTTAAATCATAGATGTTGCATCTTCTGCTTTATCTGCCTGGCTCAAAGAGCTCTCCTAGCCAGCTTTTTCTCTCTGTGTACTGTGTCATCAGCTCACCTGCTGATCTTCTTCCAAAAGCTGGACAGAAAGAGGCTCTCCCATGTCTCACAAAGAGGAATTCCTTTGCAGCCCCAGAGTACAGTAATTTCACGCATATAAGGCTCACCAGACTATAAGGTGCCCTTTTTTTTTGCAGCAAGGATCCGCACGCAACGAAGTAACCAATTAGTAACAGAATCCTGCGGTCACAGGGCTGCTGTGGGCTCCCCTTGGCTTGGGGCTGGGTGGGCATGCACTTCCAGGTTGGCAAATTCCCAAACTTTGTCCACATATAAGGTGCACCGGCCTATAAGACGCACTTCCACGTTTTGAGCAAAATTTCAGCCAAAAGGGTGCGCCTTATACCTGTGAAATTACTGTAATTTTCATTGCTGATCAATGTACCGTAATTTCACGCTCATAAGCCACACCTTTTTGACTGAATTTTCGAGCTGACCTTGGAAGAGTGGCTTTTCACCCAGTGCGGCTTATATATGGACAAATTCTGGAGAAATGCAGACCCAGAAGTGCAAGCCATGCTGGCCCAGGGCAGGGCTGGAGCTGCCGCTGGGGGGCAGGGCCCGGCCCCTCTTGGAGCTGCTGCCGCGGCGTGGGGGGCCGGCTGGAGCTGGATCCTCGCTGAAAAAAAAAGAAAATAAAAGAAAAGGAAAAAAAAAAGGTGTGGCTTGTCACCCGGTGCAGCTTATTTATGGACAAATTCCATGGTCTTCCTGGCTACCCGGAAGTGCGGCTTATAACCAGGTGCGGCTTATGGGTGTGAAATTACTGTAAACTGTGTATTATTCAGTTTTGCCAAAGCATGCATGGCATTTTATTCCTCATATAACTAATGGAAGTAAAAATTATACCCTTTTTGTTTCAGCTTCATGTGAGGAATTTGGTGTTCAGGCAGCTCTGATATCTGTGTGGTTTAGAATCTCTCTTTTCCCCCCCAGCAAATACAGTCTGTGTGTTCTATTCTGAAATATGCAATTTTAGGCTTGGCTCTATAGAAGTCATTTGGTGTGAGTGATTCCAGCTTACTCCCCAGCCTGGCTCACTCTCTGATACTGGCTGCTCCTCACTGTAATTTGCTGGGATTTCACTCCTCCTGTCATCTGTACACTTTATTGCCTGGGATATTTTAATAATTTCTAAACCTTTGTCTGGAATACTAAGAAGTGTCGGTCCTAGGGATCCCTGGGGAACAACACCCCAATTGTATTATAATTGCTCATTTACAGCTACTTTTGGAGAGTCCCCAATTAGCTGGGTCTTAATGCATTTTTCATGTGTTTTATTAATATTGAAACATAGAGACAAATCTAATTAAATGTTTACCATTTAGCCAGTGCTTTGCATTTTAATTAAAGGAACAAAAAATGGACTTCCCAGCTGTGTAGCTGCTTATGAAGTCAGCCCTCCATGCTCCTGGCAATCCAAGCTGCCAGTGACCTTACCTGGGAGCAGGTGTCTTTGGAAGCATTACAGCTCAGTTTGACATACTTATCCCTGTATTTGGCTGATGGGAGTCAGTGCTGGCTCTGTAATTTATTTTTTTCCCCTTAATTTCTTCTGTCACACTGGCTTTGTGAGTTGCCTTTTGAGGTTAACCTGCCCCACCAGCTCCAATAACTGAGTGTTTGCTGGGCCATGTTCTACTGCCAGTTTTCCACAAGCTAGCAAAAGGAGTAAAAGGGTTTCTAAAATACATTTCTTTAAAATATTACAGAAATTGGAACAATCTCACAGAAACTTAGTTCAGCAGAAATGTCTTTATGTCTAACTAGTTTAAGGCGAGAAGCTCCTTACTTTCTTTGTTTTTAAATTGTTAAAGGAGAAAATCAGCCATGTGGATACATGTACATTTTCAGCATACGTACTATATCCTGTGTTTCACAAGAAGCACAACTTGATATTTGCATGGAATTTTGTATTAGTGACAAGCTTTATATTCTCCCCTGGGCATTAAGAGTCTCTCTTTGGAGTTTCTGGCAAGGGATGTGGGTGAATTTGTATACAGCCATTTATTGCAGCTGCCGAATGAGGCCTGACAGGTGGGAAGCCCCTTGATTTAATGTTCAGTAGTGACCTTGTAATTCTTCACAGAGCACAGTAACTCAGCTTTTGTACCAGTAGCTGCAATATTAGAAAAGGATTGTTTTTACACAAAGCCACTTATCTGGAAATTTATACTCAGGTCAGACCATTGGGTGTTTAACTCTGAAGTAATTATGTGATAGCTATGAAGAATAGGGGTTTGTCAGATCCTTGCAATCTCTCCCAAAAGTCCTGACCTTGCACCAATTCTCAGATGTGCTATGCCTAAACTTTATAAAATGTCGTTCATGTCCACATCAGTGTTTTCAGCTGGGCCACGCAAAAGACTTCCTGCTGCCCTTGGGAAGCCACAGCCACAGTGGTGAAATCCAGAGTCTTGGATCCGACTTGGATCAGAGCAGGAAAAGGACAGAGTCCTTTCCCTCAGCTGTAAAAAAGCCATTGGTTAGTAAGGATTGAAGAGAGGTCAATGCAGTGAAAATAAAAGTAAGAGGAAAGCTTTCCTTCAGACCTTCAGTGGGTGCTTCTGTAACAGGAGACAATTACATGTAAACCATGAGTATTTGCAAAGCAACCCCCCAGCCCTTGCTCCTAGGACACAGATGAGATAACCACATTTTGTCCAGTTATTCCTGCAAGGTATTTTGTGTTTTTTCCAAGCACAAGGATTTTGCTCTGAAGATGGCCAGAGTAACAGCAGTATATTTATGTGTGCTGGTGAAAAGAAAAGAGGGAAGTGACTAATTCATGCTTAAAGCCACCTTTCAGAATAGCTAGTGTATCATTTTTGGTGTACATCTAAATTGGAAACTACCTACCGAGAAAATGGCATTGCAGAAAGTACACCCTGAAGACATTTGTTATTGCAGAGTTTGTTAAATTATAGCCTTTCATTGGGGTTATTACTTGGAGTTCAATTAACATTTTAAATGTATGTTTGGAGACCAGCAAATGGGGCCTTGGCAGAGAGGTGGTCTGGGTACAGAACACATTCCCTGGCGCCAGCATCACCATGGCAAAGCCTGGAGGAGAAGCTGTTCTTTTCCATAAAAAGCCACAAACACCTCAGCTGTTCTGTGAAAGCTCCTTCCATGTGGCACAAGCATCATGGGCTTAAAGCACTGCACTTCAGCAGCAGTTATGGTTTCATGGATGTCTCAGTTGGAAAGAAAATTTATATCAGATAGACAGAAAGTCCCACATCTGCCTTTTGTTCAGGCTGCATGGAGGCTGCTTTTCCTTTCATTAAGGGATCTCTAGTCCAGACAGAATTTATTTACCTGGAATTGAAAGGCAAATAAAGTAACAGAAAAAATTTGATTTTGAAGAATAGTTTCTGCCAAGCAGATATTTCTGAAGATGGAGAAACACAAGAAATCTAGTGGTACAATGAACTTGATTTGCATTAGAATGGCAAGCTGAACTGCTTGAAGTTACCTGTAATGTTTTTTTCCTCAACCTAGAACAGTGTGTTTTAAATAAAGGGAATCACTTTAGCTTTCTAGTAAATACTTTCAGCCAGCATTTTCAGAAGGGATTTGTCAATTGGTGACTGCCCTTGAAACAGATTTGAAAGGCAAGCAGACGTGGCATCTGATGGAAATACAACGCCTCTCGTAGTTGAGTTACTGAATAAAAAATAAGTAATGAACACAAATAAGAAAAAATCATGCTGTGAGAGACAGAACTCTGTATGCTGCAGAGCCCAGCAAAGTAACTGCTGCAGACATGGGGATTTCTAGAAGTCATGGGCACAGAGGGGAGGGCACAGAGAAAACCAGCATTAACAGTTTCTGAAGAATCTCAGGTATGGGCATCTCTTGGCATTGAGAAATATATCTTGCAAAACAATAAACAAAACATGCACAGCTGCAGAACCAAGCCCATCCCTGCCAAAGTGCTGACCAGTTTCACTGAGTATCTTCCTTCCTTCTTTTAGCAGTTGCAGGGTGAAAGTCACTCACCAAGTGGCAGAGGTCACCATGCTCATGTGTAAAACCATACAGTGGTCCTGGAGATACAGAATTGAAGTAGGGCTACACATAGTGATGTGCAGCAACTATTGGCAAGCGCTTTTCTGTTAATGACAACCTGTATGTGTGTAATGTATTATGCACAGCACCTGTTTATGAGCAGATTGCTGTTTGAGGAGTGTATTGCACGAGGGAGAGACTTTCAGGCTGAATGAAAGCACTCCTCTCCATTACAGGCAGCTTGTTTACCACAAGCACTGGTGGTTCTTGAAAGTAGGAAACAGCCCCCAAATAATCCAGATATTTAAAATAGCCTAATTGCACAGTGATTGCCAGATTTGTAGTGAGTGGGTGGGAGGGATTGGTCTCTCACAGCAAGCTTCAGCTGCTCTCAGGACCTGCCTTCAATGAGCTGCTTAGGAAAAGGGGGAGGAAAGAAAGAGTATGAAATCAGCTGAATAGAGTCTGCAGGATCTGGAAGCTGCTGTGTGCCTCCCACCCTGCGTGTCCCAGCCCCTGCTCAGATAGGCTTGGCTGGTGCCTCACAGGGGTGGGTGCAGTCTTGGCACCTCCGAGGTAGCTTCTCCCAACACACTGTTCTGCTCCCTCCACCAAATACAAAACCACCCAAGTCTTTTTGCTATCTGTGTATTTTAAGGATTTTGTTTGGTCCGTTCTGCCAGAAACTCAGAACTGTCGTAAGAGTTGCTGTCCTGTGGACAGCCTGGCTAAAGGGCTCTGGCCACAGGTCTGCTCAAACCCAAGGTGTTCCTCTGGTCCCTTCGCACCTCTACACCTACATTACAGTCCCATCATGCCCAAAGCATCACCTCCTAGCATATCTCTGATAACTAAAGATTGTTCAGGAAACTGAAGTTTGAAATTTTTATGATTATTTTCATTAAGTTTTTATGTATTGCAAACACTAAATCTATCAGACTGTATGTCCAACCATCGTTTTTCAACAGAGAACGGGCTTCTGTAGTCCAAGTAATGTTTTATAATAATCAGTTTTGTTTCAAATAGCCAGAAATACATTTTGGATAAGCACATTAACAGGCTTATCCAAACTTTAAAAACTGGCCTAAAACTGGACTCCAGATTTCATGGGAATGAGGAATTCCTTTCTAGAATTTCCATGTAATTGAGTCAGAAGTTGATTAAAACATGGGTACTTCAAAATGCACCCTGCCAGACTCTAGGAATACTACATGGGATCGAGAAAGAAAAAAACTAATTTTAAAAGCCAATTCATTTTCAAGTTCTGATTTCCCTTCTTAGAGGTTATCACTTTGTTTAAAAAATGAAAACTCTATGTCCCTCTGTTTGAACTTTATTACTGCTCTGGCTGCATTACAGAAACATTATAACAGGACAGTATTTTGAGTTATGTGGTATTGACTGACTTGACCTGTTTGAGGAGCTGCTATTAAAGCCACACAAGAACACTCTGAGCTGTGTGTTTGAATTTGTTGAGAGCCTCCTTTGAAAATCTCATCTAATGATGCAGGAATTTTTCTCCCAGTGCTGTACATCCTGTCCCCAACAAAGCAACTTATATCTGCATCCTTCTGTTCTCAGCCAAGCTATGCACCAGACAATAAGCGCTGCTGCTCTTAAGGACAGAGACCTGGCTCCAGATATACTCCAGGCACTGCTACGGGTGCTTCCCTGCTGCTGGCTTGTTTGTGAGTTTGGATTTCATGTGCTGCCACACCAGAAAAGTGCCAGGTCTGGAGCCAGTGGGCAGTGACCTCGGATAGGGAAGGATGCAGGTGTCAGTGCTGGGCATCACAGTCACTGCTGCTAAGGCAGGAGATGGAGGCACTTCCAGACAACCCCATGCAGGGGGAAATGCTGAGGTGAATATAAAGGCATAGAAGATGTTGGCTTTGTGTGGTCTCTATCTGCTGGAATCTGCAGTGCTTTCCTCTCACAGACCTGTCTTCTGCTCACACTCAAATTGCCTCAGTAACATAGACTTTTGTCCTTTTTTTCTCCACATTATCAGCTCAGGAGTTCTTCAAGGTGTGGAGGCAAAAGGGTTCAGTTTCCTACCTTGCATCAAGGCATTCAAATCTGTACGTCCTGGCTCTTACCTCCCAATGGAAACTGCCCCAGGCTGATCTTATTTGGCATCTTTTCTAATTTATCTGTTGAAGTTCTGAGTATAAAATAATCATTAAGTTAAATACAGAAATAGTCCTAGGAGTGCTCTGATCCATGGCTCTCCAGTGATCACAGCCACTGAGCTGCAAGACACGAGTCCAAGAATGGCTGTGTGCTGCGCCCAGCTCTCTTCCTTTGGGGTTGAGGAGCTCCCTGTGTCAGGAGAGCTGTCTGGGGAGGGATGTGCTCCCCCCTTCCAGAGAGCAGCCCCCAGACTGTTTCCTGGCTTGTTGGCCCAAGAGGAGAGAGCCTTCATCACAGGAAAGAAAGGAGAGAACGAGATGAGAGTTCACATAGAGGTGGTGGAATAGCACCCTGTGCTTCCCCACAGAGGAAAGAGAAAATAAGAGCTACTCCAGCATTTAGAAGGGGCCTGGGGCTGTGATCTGTGTGTTTTGGGGATGGTCCCTTGGAGGGAATGTGTTGCATTCTGCCCCCAGTGTTAGCAGGGACTGAGCTGCTCTTCTGCTTCTGCCACGCAGTGGGAGGAGGGGCAGTTACCTGTGGATGATTTTTTTAACAATCATGATTACAACGGAAGGATTCCTGAGGCTTTGTTGTTCTTGATGAGCCTGCCAAGCAGCAGGTATGACTTGACCTATCCTTTTAGCCTTCTGGCTGTGACTCCCCATTTGCTCAGCATCCCTGTGTGCGTGTTCAGGAAGGCATTTGATGCTGATTGGAACTAATTCACCATCACAGTGGGGGGAATTCACTTACATTGCTCTGTGCTAACAGCTATAAGCAGTGATAATTAATAGCTCCTAATTAATCACTGTAATAACTTTACACTAATTAATCAGTGTAAAGTTTTAGACTATGTCATATGTGAAGGTTTTTATTTTGTGTGGATGACTACATCCACAATTAATGCATCGAGTCACACAGCCCTACCAGCGCTGTCTGCTCCAGACAGAGAAAAATAACCAGTGTCTTCATTACCCCCCTCAGGTCCCTTTCTGTAGTCATTACTGTGGCCTGAAGACATTTTTCTGTAGCAGCTGCAGTAATGTTACAGTGAGCTCCCTATCAGCTCAGAGCTGTCAGCAACAGATATGAATCCAGCAGCCCAGGCCCGTTTGGTGCTGCTGACATGCTCTTCCCATTTATTCCTTTACCTCTGGTGGCCAATCTCTCTTAAAATCAAAACTGTCTGCCACCAGCGTATCTGGCAATACTCTGTGATTTTGCAGTTCTCAACAGACACCCGGTCCCTGTGCACACTCAAGGGTTGTCTCCATCCCACATTACTCAAGGTAATGCATCCCTCTTTGGTATTCAGTTTTTGTTTTCTTCAGTGCTGGCTAAGTTTTATCTCTGCTCCCTCTCCCCACTCCCCCTCATGCTGTCCCTGTATCTCTTTCCATGCCTGTCTTTCAGAGTCTATCTCTTGGATTGTTGTCATTTCCCAGGCCTGTTTCCCAGGCTAGTTTCTTTTCAGCTGCTTGTCCCTGAGTCCCTCTCCATTTGTGTTTGTCTCTTTTCTTATCTGCTGAGGAAGATGGGGGGGAGATGGAGGTGTTGAGTGGCAGAGCTGGAGGTCCCTGTTGGAAGTGATCTTGAGCAGGAGTTTGCTTCCACCTGAGCTCCAGGCTGGTGGGATTGGGCTCGAGGGAACTGATGGATGGATGGATGGATGGATGGATGGATGGATGGATGGATGGATGGATGGATGGATGGATACGCAGTAGGTGCTGTGCTTCTCCACAGTGTAAGTGCTCGTTGATGAACCCGTGTGAGTTTGCTCTGTAAAGGGATCCCATTGATATTTCTGCAGGGTGTCTCCACTGGGCATGGAGACTTCAGAGGAGAAGGAGAAATACAGAGAGGAGACAGAAAGTTTCTGCAGTTTGCCATAGTAAAAATAACAATACCAGTGCAGGTACAGCTTGTTAAAGAAATAATTTTATGGGACTAATCCTGTGTTGGAAAACTATTTGGTGATAGATCCTCAGATGAATTCAATTGACATGAGTGAAAGTATATAGTTTGTTAGCAGTGAAGGAATTGATGCTTAAATTTCTCTATCCCATAATGCTTCTTTATGAAGAGGAAGAGAAAATGAGTACTAGATATTTCTGTAACACATTTTCTTCTTTTACAGAAAGTTTTACTTTTTCTTGCAATATGTCTCTCCTGCCATTAGGGAAGGAAATCCTGGGAAGCGAGAGACTCTCTTAGGTAATTAACTTTCAAATCAATAGGAGAGATCTGAAGGCTAGCACAGAGCAGGTAGGAAATGCAAAATTATTTTTTCCTAACAAAGAATGAATGAGTGACAATAGGAATAGTCAGACAAGGACAGGGAAAGCATTATGGCCTGATAAAGGCAGAACAATCCATCACAACAATAGTATCTTTAATTCTCCTTAGTGCTATGTTGCAGTGTTTGAATTACATTTTGATTTTGTTATCTATGCATACTTAGAACTAAGGAGTTTAGCTGCCTGGAAGAACAACACACAGGTGTATTCAAACCTTCTGTCTCACCTAAGCCATGCAAAGAACCCCTGGGACTCTTACCACAGGGTATACTTTAACTTTAGGGCTGGTTGGGTCTAGAAACATCTCTGTGGCATCTCTAGCATTTTCGCAGGAGTGAATTTTTTAGGCGAAGGATGAGTTTATAAGCAGCTTACAGAAGCTAATAAATAATTTATAGCTGTGTTGATAGTTAATCAATTATTTTAGATTGTTATGTAAGTAAAGAGGCTGCTTAAAACTATGGCTTGTAACCATCAAAGCTATTTTATTTTGTCTGTGTTTATTTGCACTTCAGTATCAGTGTGTTGCAGGTATCCTAACACTGAAAGATGATTTATTAGCCTGATAGAAACCATCTGTAAATGTAAGTTTTGTGCAAAGTGAGACAATTCTTCTCTTATTTCTGCTTTCCCTCTACTGAAAGACCAAGAGGGGTCTGCTGGCATAGCTGATGGGGAAGAAGCAAAGCTGTGATGTAGTCAACATCATGGAAATGTGGTGGGATGACTCACACACCTGGAGCACTGCACTGGATGGCTACAAACTCTTCAGAAGAGACAGGAAAGGGAGAAGAGGTGGATGGAGGCCCTTTGTATTAATTTAATTTATATTAATTTCACCTGCCAGCCATCTGCTGGGAACTTAACACAGCAGAAAACAGGCAGTCCAGGAAGTTCTTGGAGTGTGTGGAGGATAACTTTTTGTCACAGCTGGTGAATGAGCCCACCAGGGGAGGGCTGACCTAGATCTGTTGTTTGTAAATGGATATGGGCTGGTGGGAGATGGGGTGGAGGCCACTTGGGGCACAGTGATCATGAAATTACAGAGTTCTCAATATTTAGTGAAATCAAGAGGAACATCAATAAGACTTTTACACTGGACTTCAGAAGGGCAGACTGGCTTCTTTAGGAGACTTATTCAGAGAGTTCCTTGGGAAGCAGCCGTTAAAAACAAAGGAGTCCAGGGAAGGTGAGTGTGCTTCAAAACAGAGATCTTGAGGGCACAGGAACAGACTGTCCCTGTGTGCCAAAAGATGGCACACAGATGCCCATCCAGCCTGGATGGGCAAGGAGGTTTTGAAGGAACTTTGGAATTGAAAGAGGATGTATCATCTCTGGAAGGAGGCTCAGGTCTCTCAGGAAGTATTTAAGGGGGTTGCTAGGGTATGTAGGAAAAAAATTAGGGAGGCCAAAGCTGAGCTCGAACTCAAAATGATAACTTTTGTTTTACCCTTTTGTAAAGGGTAATAAAAAATGCTTTTACAAATAAAAAATGGTAACATGTAGGGTAAGTCCAGCCTTTGTTCTCTATTGAATGAGGGAGGGAATTTAGTAACTGCAGATGAGGAGAAGATGGAAGTGCTTCTTTGCAGGAACACCTTCTTTGCCTCAGTCTTTAGTGGGAAGACGGCTCATCCTCAGGACACCTGTCCTCCTGGGCTGGTAGATGGTGTCAGGAAGTGGAATGGTCCCTCTGTTATCCAGGAGGAGGCAGTCAGAGAACTGCTGAGCTGCATGGATGTTTATAAATCTATGGGACCAGATGGATTCCACCCCAAGGTGATGAGGGAGCTGGCAGAAGAGCTTACAAAACCACTCTCCATCATTTACCTACAGTCCTGCTCATTGGTGAGGTTCCAGATGACTGGAAACTGGCCAAT
>VRYO01002326.1:3871587-3896009 GCA_009812075.1 Sialia sialis
AGAGGACACAGTCTCAGGCTGTGCCAAGGGAAATATAGGTTGGATATCAGGAAAAAGATTTTTACAGAAAGGGTGAAAAAGTATTGCAATGTTTTTTCCCAGGGAGGTGGTGGAGTCATCATCTCTAGGTGTGTTTGAAAAAAGACTGCATGTGGAACTCAGTGCCATGGATTAGTTGGGCTGGGTTGGACTCAATGATTTTGGAGGTCTCTTCCAGCCTTGTGTGATTCTGTGACTCTCTGATTCTGTGAAGCAGGGTTTCTGCTCTTTATGACACTGAGCTTGGAGCTGGGAGGAGTTCTTCATTTTTCTTGTCTCATCAGTAACTTAATCCTTTGCGGTTTTACGGTTTCTAAAATAATAAAGTCAGTCTGGAGTCACAGGAAAGCCCTTCTCAATTCTCAGGAAAGCACAAGGATGAAGTAACCTTGGTTTTTCCCAAACTAGTGAGCAAACATTTTCTGCTGGTGACTTTCCCTAGCTGAGAAAGCAAAAGCATTTCCCACTAATAAAACTCTATCCTGGAAATGACAAGGAAGGTGCTCTGCCCAGAGTCCATAATTCAGATCTGTTGTGGTAGTTTTAGCCAAGGGAAGACAGCCCAGGAGACAAAACATTGCTTTTCTTTGTGCAATTTGCCAAAGCAAAATTAATTCTCAGATTCCACTGGGAGTCTGCCTTTTCTTAACCTTGATTTCATTACAAAACCTTTGAAAATTATGGAAGCCTCCAAACTGTCACTGTGTGTGCAAAACAGTGCTACTATTCAGGAGCAGAAATGTACTCCAGTGTCCCAGCTGTAATGGAGAGGAGACTTTTGTAGGTTCTTTCCTTCCTTATCTTGCTTGGAAAAGGAAAACTGTGAAGTCTTCACTAATGTGGAGAATCAAGTGAATGGGCCAAGGTTTGTGCCTTGTAGAGGTTTTTTTTGGCCAAATTCTTTCAGCCCTTTCTGCTGTGTGTTGGAAGGGTTTAGAATATTTTAGACACAAGGAATAACAGGAATGATTTATGCCAAAAATTGTTTCATAGTTTTTTCTTTTCAATTCTGTTGTCTCACAGTCTAAAAATCTTAAGAACTACATACAGGAAGATCTGTGAGTAGTAGTGTAATTCCTCCAAGGGCCTTGTCAACCTTAGGGCTAGTACATTTATTATCATTTAAGCCTGACATACAGATCTCTTTGTGAGATCTCTTGTTATGCTCCTGAGTGTGTATGTTGACTTCCACAGGACTATTTCTGTCTTAATTTTGCAGAGCTGGTCTTTAATGGGTTTCAATCTGTCCTTATTAAAGGACGGATTTTCCCTTAGTGGGGAAAACCAGGTGAAATACAGATGGATTTCTGAGGGCAGAATCTGGACCACTTCATATTAAGAGCAAGGAAAGTTATTTTTCTCCTTAAACAACCAAGCCAATATAGACACACTATTTGGAGGGAGTTTGTTTTTAGTTCTCAGTATATTTGACCTTCAAAAGGACATATAACAATGCAATTCAGAGGTGTGCTGCCTACAAGCTCAGTTCCTCGTTGTGTCTGTACAGCTGAGAAAAGTGAAAACAATGAAACAGACACTTTTGAGTTCCAAGTGAGAAAAAAGGAAACTGGCAGTCTTTTCTTGCTTTATTGTTAAATATCTCTATTTAAATGCAAATCATCATCTGACACTGCCAAACAAAGTCATGTACCAAGCAGCAGGCATGCAAGTTAAAAAAATTTTTTAAATGATGCTTTGAAGATGCTGAATTGCTTTTATTTCCAGGAGGAATAGAGGTGGCTGAATAAATTTTTGGCTGCACACTCAGGATCAGTTCAGCACCTAGGTGCTTCAGATATGAAGATTTGTATTTTAAGTGCAGCTTTTACAGAGGTGAGGGCAGACTGTCTAGTTAGGGATCACTTGGAGGGATGCTGAAATTTCTTCTGTGTTATCCCACAGCACCTATTACAGTAGAAAGCCCAGTGTTTACAGAATGTTTTGGAGGAGGGTGGAATCCAGAGACAAAAAGGGGAAGGAGCAGCCTCATCTGCCAAAATCTTCCTTTAATTTGCTGTTTACCTCACCATTTTAAACTTTCATTCTTTTAAATCAATGTGGATATATTTGCTTTCTGTGCAGGGTTCCAGTAGTCTCTTAATAATCATAATAATCGTTATTACTGATTAAAGTTGCATTATTCATGCCAGATGGAGTGCCCTCCCTGTCAGCCAGAATGAGTTTACATTTATGTAGTTATAGTACATTTGTGATCTAAATAAACAGATGGTAGAAGGTGATGGTGAATTATGTGCTGGTGATATCACCATCGATGTTTCCCAAGTATAATTGCTGCAAATGAACATGAATGCAAGGAGGAGCTGGTAGTTTTAACAAGGTAGTTGGCATTCAGTGTGGTAATTATCAGGCAGCATCATCAATAGCACCAGGGATGCCAAGGGGGAAATGCAAGAATTAGTGATAGAGTCCACAGGACCCACAGGACAGTGCGTTTGCTCAGCCCTGTGACACCTTGCAGGTGTGAGCACCCTGCTAGGAGAGCAGCAGTGTTTGTCTTTGGGATGATCCAACCTTAGCTGAGACAAATTTTGTACTTTCTCCCATCAGGGCATGTGGCAAGTATTTGATTTAGAGTAATGGAGCAGTGTTAGCAGCAGCAGCTGTTAATACACGATTAAAAGGATTGAACCTGGACCAGGTTCAAAGGGGAAATTCACTTAACAGAATCTCAGCAGTATTCAGTGATGTATAAAAGTTTAATCAAACACAGGGCTGGCTTCCTGCAATCTAAAACACAGAAATAAGAACTGTGCATAGTCTTCCACAAGCTTAATGTTGGGTGTCTAGGCTCATCCCATCAGCTCTGGCTTTGTAAAGGATTTGCCTGCCTGTCCCTGAGGCACTGCCACAGCTGGGAGTGTGGCTGGACTCTGGCCATGTCCAGATGGCAGCCATGGAATGGGGTCTGCATTCCCTTGCAGCCCAGACTGGTGTGGGGCTGTCTGAGCCCTCTCTCCAGTGGTGCTGAAGTGCAGCCAGAGGAGAACATTCCAGGTGTTCTTGCTGGCCATTCCCTCTCACATGGGTCAGCATATTGCCCTGACATGGACATGTGAACTCAACTCCCACTTCAGTTCAAATGGATTTCAGTCACTAATTACTAGGCACTTTACAAAACCTAGCATTGCTAATGCTTATTCTTACAGCTGTATTTTACAGTGAAAGCACCCACAGTTCTTTTTCTTCAGGGACTAAACCCATCAGCCTGTGGAAAGATGATGCAGAGCATCACATCCAAGGTCTGAAGGAACGTGAGGTTCCTTCTGAAGCACAACCACAGGCAACTGAAGAACCAGCAGCCAGAAAACAGAAGGTCCTGTGAGTTTTGCTGTCACTGGGGTTAAGTGGCTGCATAGGCAATATTGGACACGCAGACCGTGCAAGTCTGTGGGGAAGAGGGGTGGCTTTTAACCAAAGGCATTGAGGGGAATGTCCATTGTTCAGATGAAATTGGACAGGATATAGCCTGTATAGCCTTCCCAGTACCGCCATCTCTCTCTTCTCCTGTGGAGGAATCAGCAGGTCTTAAATGGAAAGCAGTAGTGATAGCACTGAGTGATGACATTGCTCCTCAGTCCTCCAGACTTGCTCATATTTCTTTCTGTTTTAAAACCTCCTGGTCACTCTGCATAGCAAAAGGGTATTTAGGGTATAAAGCATTTAGGTAAGTACCTGTATTTCATAGAAGTTTGACACCAGGTCTGGTTATTTAGCTGGGCCTTTTTTACAGGCACTGTTTCAACCTTGCTGAAGTATAAAAACCTTCCAAAGACGGGATGGACTCTCACTTTCCACAGTTGCTGGATGTTAAAGGAATAAAAGGAAGCCTCATTTCCAATCTCTCTTTTTTGTCTGTCCTGCAGGTGGTCGCTGCCACAAGTCCTGCACAGGACGATGCTGGGGACCAACAGAGAATCACTGCCAGACCTGTAAGTGTGTAAGAGTGAGAAACAAAGGACTGGAAAATGATGTAGCAGAGATCCTACTTGTTTTTCTATCAATTGTGACGAGATACTATAAATTCTGGGCTCAGTATAACTCTAAAATATACAAGTGGTTTTTTTGCTGTATGTTTTTACCAACAGACGATCTGCTTTTTTTTTGTCCACGTGAATTATATTTTTCTTTCCTCCCCTGGGCTTTCTAAAATTGTTTATGCTAACTTGAATTTTCTTTTCAGTACTTGGTGGCAACATGGAGCATGGCTCTGGAGAATATTGACAGTTATTTTGGAATACACTGAAATTAATACTGCAGGAATAGGAAAAACTACAAGGCAGGTTTGGAGGTCTTTAATGGCCACCTGATTTTGCAAAATTCCTGATGCCAAAATACTCTGTTAATTTCAATGGTGGCCTGGGAATATTAGTTATCTTGCAGAGCTGTTCTGTTTGTAATAACTTAAGAATGTATTTGAGTTGTACTGAATGAGAGAATAATAGGTTTTTTTGTGAGGGAAGTAGTAAGTGAAGGGTTACTCACAATGTGTTTCTGTCCTTGTGAATTTAGAGAGCATTAAATTGAGTTTCTTCCTCGTATGCTTCAAGCTCCTTCACATAGCCACTAAAGAGCTAGAAGTAGTCACAATATTAGCAGATAATAAAAAAGGAGAAAATGGAGAGGTGTCTTTCTCAAAGTGTTTTTTTTTTTTTTCTTTTTCCTGCTTACAGAAGGATAAAAACCAGTTGCTTTTACTGGAATCACTCTTCCTGGGAAATGAAGTGTTTGCTGGGAGCTCCCCCAGAGAACTCTTCTCCAGCTTGTGCTGGTTTCCTTGGCTGAGTTGTAGATGGGAGGAAGGACTGTGACAAATGAGCCAGTCCCAGGCAAGCACCCCAACTAAGCTCTGAGCTGGGGAGACTCAGCCCAGTGTCATCTGCCTCTTTCCTTGGACTTGGTAGGGAGAGTGCAGTGAGGCTGCTTTTTGGTTTGTTGTTTTTTGTTTGATTGTTTTTGGGGATTTTTGGGTGTTTTGTTTTGTTGTTGTTTTTTTTGTTTGTTTGTTTGGGGTTTTTTTTTGGTGGGGGGGGTTGGGGTTTTTTTGGTGTTTTGTTTGTTTGTTTGTTTGTTTGTTTGTTTTGGGGTTTTTTTGACTATTTGGAGTGAGAGAGAGGATGGAGTAAAAACCGGCAGGCAGCTTGAGGTGAATGTGAGATGAGTCTGAACAGGAAATGCAAGCTGCCCTGCTGACCCAGGGGACAGAGCCACGTAGCTGCAGAGGCTCTGCTACCCTGCCAGGAGCTGCTTTCCCTTGAGGAGCATCAGCTGGTTCTGCTGGAGAAGCTGCTTACAGTTACAGCTCTGCTGAAGTTAACCTGTTCTTGTATCACTGCTTCATATTTGCTTTGTCTGCAGGTGTGGTTAAAAACCCCTTAGGACATATTGTAGGACTAAAGTACAGCGATGCAGAGCAGATTCTTATTTGTCTGGATTGAGCTAGGGTGTCTTTATGAAGGCACCAAGGAAGTCAGTGCTCTTTACCAGGAAAAGAAGTAGATTCTGGGTTGTGTGCTTAAGTAGATAACGGAAAGGGACTAAACCCTATCTGACCAAATTATTTTGTATCATGGTTAGAATTAATTAATTTTTTTCTCTGTCCTACTGACAAGCTATTAAAACTAGTAACTTTGTAAGAAGCTGCATAATCCATCCAAGCATGAGTAGACTGATTCAGGCCTTCTGTGGTTAGCATATCCAGGTATATTTTAAAATCTTGGCAGTGATGTTCCATGAGGAGCCCACGATGCTGGTTCAGGCTGTGGCTCCTCCTGGCAAGTCCAGCAGAGGATCAGCTCCATGGTCTCAGCCTCTACAAAGCACTGCTCTCAGATAAGGGAACTGATCTGGTGGATTTAATGTAGGAACAGCAGGGAGAGAAAAGCTTATCAGCAGTGCTGTGAAGGCAGGAGCTCAGCAGGGCTGCACGGAAGGCTGGCTCCAGGAGTGACTGCTCTTTCTCCCTTCACAAATCCAAACAGTGGGCACAGGCTAAGGCACAACCACGGGGTTGAAATAATAAACTAGGAAAAGCCACAACCCATCCAAGTTTCAGGGAGATACACACATCACAGTCTTCCACTTGAGTAGCCACATCCTCTTGCTTCAAGCCTTGCAGCCTCTGATGGTCAGGGACAGGAATTAATTTTACATCACAGACTTCTTTGCCTCCATGACCTCGCTGCACCTTGGACAAGCAGCAGGATTGAAGGAAAAAGTTGGTAAAGGGTATTTCTTCATTGGATTTTCACACTATGTTTTTCCTGCAAGCTGAGTGAAGCAAAGAGGGAGAATTTAAGTAGGGACTCCAAACATAAAAATGCTTTTGCTACCCTCCTGTCTGACTTTAAAGACATGCCTGGTTTTGGGTATCACAAATGTTGTTGTTAGCTACAAGCTGGAGAGGGGTGTTGTGCACATTTTGTCTAACTTAACCCTGTCACCATCTATCCAACACTTGTAGGAAAATACTCCAGCAGTGCTACATCCAGTGCCAAACCATTTGGATCCTAGAAACAACTCAGAGCTGCATCTTGATAATTTCCTTTTTTTTTTTTTTTTTTTTTTTTTGCTGAGGATTGAAGCAAAATATTTTAATGAGCCCCCCTCCCAAGATAAGATTTAAATTATTTTCCTGGGAAAGGATAAAAAAATGAAAGATCTTAATCCATGTCTTTCATTTCAAATTACATATGGAAAAAAAACCCAAATCCCTTTGTTTTTTTATGAATATCATCTACCTAGCTGCTTCTGTGTTGCCTTCCAGCAATGTCTTTGTTGTAACTCTGTCTGAAACACCACTCACATCTAACTCTGTTCTAATGTCTCTTTAAGTGTGACAAGAAAATTCATGTATTTAAGAAGACAATTAATAGGAAATTTAAGCCAAGTTGTTCTGGTAGGAGGTCTTCTCTAGAAGATAAAATTCCAGAGTACTGTTTTACACAGTTAGAAATTCTTTTTACTTTGACAATTAAAATATTAGTAGATGTTAATAGGAAGAATTTGAAATCTAGATGATATAACTTGTTTCAGTGTCAGGAAAGGCGAATGTGAAAATACTTATTAAAAAACTTTATTTTTTCAAATTGTGTTGAGCACACACTGAGTAGAATGTAAACCACTTTAAATATAATAGTAACAGATGCTTTTGGAAGTCACTAATCAAATTTGAAAATCTATGGTTAGGTTGTTAAAATTTTTGCTGTTTATTTCCTGGGGTTTACAATTCAATATGTTATTAAAGTGACAGATTATGCACTTTTTCCAAGAGGAATGTAACTGAAAAGACAACAATCTCAATTAGAGTATAGACCCAACTAAGGGAATGCAAAAATACAAATATAACCTATAACTCAAACCTGAAACATTAAATATTTAGCCAAAGTCAAGTGTTCTATGACTGTATGTGTACAGGAATGTGGTCAGAGCACAACTGTATTTACACTGTCCTTGTGCAGCTGATGTTGCTGAGGAGAAAGTGCCAAATCAGAGCAGCAAAAGGCGAGCAGGAGCCTGTTGGGACACACAGAAAGAGCTTAGCCAGCAGCTGGGTTCAACCAGGGAAACCCAGAATTTCTGCTTGGAGCCAGCATCTTTAATTAAAACCCTTGTACCACCCTAATAACTCTGCATGTTTGTAACACTTCCATTGATTTCAGTTACTTCCCATTTTTTCCTTCACGGATCCATAGTGTCCTGACACAGTTAAAGATGAAAGGAAAATATAAAGGAGACTGATATTTGCACATGTATATGAGGTGGTCATTTCATCCCATCCCCAACACAGTTTTTGCTGTGAAATACTGGTAGAAGCTGACAGTCTCACACAGAAATCCATCTCCATGCACTGCACATTTTTGAGGACTTCGGTGTTTGTCCTTTAGTCCTGGCCCTGACTGCGACAGTTCTGTGTAGTTGAACCCCTCAAATTCTAGGGATCACACGCAATCTGTAGGAATCCAGGCAGGTAGTGGTGCTGACCCTCAAAAAAAGGTCTGCTTGGGATCTCAGCTGGGATTACTGAGGCTCTCCTTATGGTTGTGTTGGGTGAAGATAGGAGTACCTGGCACCTGAAATACCATACAGTTTGACAACTTGGGCAATATTCGTAATTCACTCTTTCAGATAGGTATTGAGTTACAGCTATAAAATTAATTGATTGTATTTGAAGGAAAGCATTTGGGAAAAAAAAAAAGCTTGTTATCTTTTCAAACCAGTGCAGCTACTTGTATTTTCTGTGAAGTTACCCCCTGAGAAGGATTACAGGAAGCTGAACTGGTGAGTGATGTTTATTGGCATCTGAGCAATCAGGCCTTCAGACAATACACAGAATTGCCTTGTGTTTGCTTTCTCTTGGGGAAAACCTTTCTTTTTAAAGTGTCTTCAATATGAGTCCTTAAGATTCACAGCCTGCTAAGTTCATTAATGACTTGGTGTGTGTGGTGCCACCGAAGACACCTGACAGGTTCTCCCCAGACCTGAACCTTCATTTGCAGGTCTAGTGCAAATATGGCACACTGTGAAGCAGGAGATAGGTATGATATGTTCTTTCTAGAACAAGACATTTCTGTTGGCATTGTTTGTTTTCCCTGAAAAATTAACAACTGGGGAAGAATAGCAACAAACCTTTGCTGTAATTGTTAGTTTTGCTTCAGGAAAACCCACAGTGTTCCCTGTCCTGGGCAGTGTGGTAGAGACCCTCCTTGAGCTGGTGTCTAACCAGAAGCAAAATACACTTTTTGAAGGTATCCAGTTCAAGTATTGTGCTGAAATGAGGACCGTGTTCTTCCAGATCAGCCATTTTAAAGACACCAACCAATCACATGTTTATATCTGGGAGATTCAAACCCTCAATTTAAGAAGGGTCCAGGAGCTGTAAAGAGCTTTTGTCATATGGATCTCTGAGGGTTCATGTTGTCTGTCTCCAGCCATAACCCAACTAATTAATGTAATAACTGTAGGTGTAGAAGAAGGGATTACAGGCAACCTTGCCCCTGATAAGTCATAGTTGTGATGAGTTGTACTAATTACCAGAGTAGCCTTGCCCTTAAGATAAGTGTGATAGGAGGGGTGGGTTGGCTGGTCAGGGGGATCTTTGAGGAAGAGGATCTGGAGGAGGTAGAAGAGCCTGGAGGCAGAAGGAAGGAAGAATCCAGAGAGACCCAAAGAAGAATGAAACAAGGAATAGAGCTGGTGCTGTAAAAGATTTGTTGTAAGGTCAGTCTGGGTCTGATGGAGTTAGAGTCTGCAGTTGGACCCTACAGCAGGAGCTTGCTGTAGTAGAGTTAGGATGGCTTAGCTGTAAAGAAGAATAAACCAGGACTCTTTTCATGTTGTTAAATGGGAGTCTGTGTCTTGGCTCATTCCTACCCCTAAGGAGAGGTCTGTTGCAGTAACAGACTAAGGAAGGTGTTTGTTTATTTTCATGAGCCAAGACTGTCACCACAGCGTGCTGGTGGCACGCAGCCACAGGTGCCATTGTTTCACATATGTCTTAATGTTTATCAACACTGTCACTTAAATACACAATTCTTTTTAATGTGCTTCTCAGGCAGTGTTGACAGTAAGTGCCTTCACAGAATTTTCCTAATTTCTCAAATTAGATTGCATAAGCCGCAAAAGCCTTTTCTTTCTCTTTGGGGGTTTCCCCTCTGGTAGCAAGATGAAATTGCTCGTGCATTGTTTTATTCTGTAGATTACAAACAATCACTTCTCTTTAGGTATTTTCATTTTTATGTCCCAAATAAATACTGTATGTAGCAAGAACCTTCAGCATTTCCTTAAGTATTTCTGGCAAGTAGTGAAGGGATTTTGGATCAGAATGTACTTACAAATGTGTTATCTATACATTAAAATGGTAGCATTGAGCAGAAAGTTGGATGAAATTTTGTTTTCTCTTGCTTCCTGAAAAGTGTTTTTTGTAGTGTTTTCATTTTTAAAATGCTTAAATAATAGATGTTGAAGGTTAATTGTGGAAGTGTATCATCCCAGCTTTTATCAAAAGGCAGTGGTGGTTGGTATAGTTTGGAAAATACTAATTTCTTTTTCCATACAGCTGAGTGAGGGAGAGGGAAGGTGGATGCTCCACTGGTTGACCATCCTTTGCACAAGGTTAAGCCCTGAGTGGTGTGGAACCACAACCCAGCTGTGGCTCTAGTTGCTTTATTCTGTGAATGAAGGCTGGATTGCATTATTTAGAAATAGCAGGTGTTGTTTCCAAAAGTGTCCCAAGGTTGCAGTCTCATTTGTCAAATGGATTGCCATCAAGAGCAGCATTTGGCTGTGACACTGGTGGTCTCACTCTGGTTTCACTCTTTTACTCCATGGTGCTGTTCTTTATGGGGAAAACTCACATGTACCTGGTGGGCTCTTCTGTTGCTTTTAGAGGGGAGAGGGTGTTTAAAAAAGTAGACGATTTCAAAGTAACATTCTAACATTGCCCATGAATTTTTAAGGGTTAAAGGGCACACAATCCTTGAACATCACATGTGCTCCTGAAGAGAGGATGGCTCAGGCACTGTGGATCTGAGCATCAGCCCCACTGAAGCTGTTCCTTCCTGTGGATTTCTCCAGCACTCTGTGAACATTTTGCCCCTGGAGCAGCTGGGGAGCTCTGTGCCTTGCCCTGTGTGTGACATGTCCCTTTTCCTGCCCATGCAGTGACCAAGACCGTGTGTGCAGAGCAGTGTGATGGGCGCTGCTACGGGCCCTACGTCAGCGACTGCTGCCACCGCGAGTGCGCCGGGGGCTGCTCCGGACCCAAGGACACCGACTGCTTTGTACGTGTCTCTTTCTTTATTCTGCAGCTTCTTAATGCTCTAATCCATGAAATTCACTATTTCATCCCTCCACAGATTCAGGATGCAAATTTTAGCTTTCAGTGTTTTTCATACTCTGTTGACATCATTTATCTACTTAATGTTACCGGTTAACAGATCTGTGAGATTTGTAAATACAGATTTGGAGCCGTTAATATGCTCATCTCTGTGATCTTTATCTTTTCTAAAATTAGCTTTTAGAGGTGATAGCAAATTTTTAGAAGCATTTGTCATTATATTTGAACGTGGTTTTTATTAGTGCTCTATTTTTCATATGAAAGTCAAGAATATATTTAGCTTCTCTGTGCAAAGCATTCCCTGTTTCTACCAGACTTAATTTAATTTGGCTGTTTTACTGGACATACTTCTTTGTGGAGATAGAAGGAAAGTGATTCCCAAAATGCTCTCCCTCAAATGCATGTTACTACATGTGTGCTTCAGATGGAAATAAGAAATGTTTTTTTCTTTAATGAAAGACAATCTAAATGTCCAGGCCTTTAGAAAATCTGTCTTGTTTCTAATCCATTATTTCTAAGAGTTTTGGAACCCAAAACTGATCTCAAAAATTTGTAGTTCATCACACTGGGTCATTGAGACAGGTTTTGCTAATGGTTGCAGGGGAAGCAAACCTAGGTCCAAAGAAGCCTAGAATTAGAACATGTGTGGAGAGGTGGGTTTTCAAAGGTACCCATGTGTTTGAAGAGACAAATATCTGTGAAGTTTACTGCCAGGAGGGGTTGGGAGAAGGGTATGGAAACTTGTGGCCAAGTGACTCATAATGAAGTGGCAAAAATTAATCTTTCCCTGGCTGGCCCTGATTATTTGATAGTGATAGGTTTTGTGCTTCAAAATCACACTCTAACTACTGTCTTTTGGCTGCTGAGACAATATAGTGGTGGCCTGACAGCTGCAGCAGGATTTTCTGAAGCTATTCTCTTTGGCTTTCCACAAGTAGATGCTCAGCACACATGATATGGGGGATCCAACAGTCCCTGGAAGTTCTCTGGTGGCTGTGAACTAGAGACACAGGAAAATACTGGTCTGTCTTGTCATGTACGATATAAATAGGTAAAGGGAAGAGGAAAAATGGAGTCGTTGCTCCCAAATGAGCATTGAGGAACATCTGAGGAGCTGATATGTTGATGTAATGGTTTTCAGAGGTTAAGGACTGTTACTGATAAGTAAAACTTTCCAAAAGAAAGACTTTGTAAAGTCATGGCTCAGGCCTGACACTTCAGCTAAGTAGTGAAGGACTGTGGGAAAGAGACTCAGCTGAATTAGGGGTAGAAAAACAAGTTATATAACCATCACATGTTCACATTGTGGTGGTTGGTGGAATTATGTTTGTTATGATTTTAAACCATGTAACTGATTAAGGCCTAACTGCTTTAAAAGGCCTGGTTTTTGCAATAAAGGGGCTCTCCTTTTCACTTGCCTGGGGTCTGTGTATCACTACAGACCCTCACCCACAAAGGGCAAGTTATTAGCACCATAAGTAATGCTGCAGTCTGGAAGTTAGACTTCTTGAATTGTGGCAGCTGTGGAAATATGCATGCTAAAAATCAGCTGGTCTGATCTTTCTGGTACAGCAGAGAAGCATCCAGGGTTTATTTTCATTCCCTTCTGGCCCCAGAGCAATGTAAAAGAAATTCAGCAGGGGTCTGGCAATTTCCAGGACTAGTCATTACTTGCTTAGACGCAGTGGGTGAAAAGTGTAGCCCTTTAGGCTATAGACAACTGTGCTTAGCTCTCAGCTGAGACACAGAACTTTTTTCCCTGTGTATTTCCCTGCTTTTATTCACAAATTAGCAGCATTTAGCACAAAATGCTAGAAATTTGCATATATTATCAAAGCAATTACAAATGTAGATAAAACATTTCAGTCATAAATTAAAAGTTCCCAGATCTACTAGATGAATTTCTCCAGAGAACTGCCATGTCTCCAAGGGGTATAGGTGTGCTTTACTTGATGCATTTGCTAAACTGTTATCAGAGAATTGTCATGTACATGATAGAGTACCTTTTAAGTCAACATGTAAGAAAGGGGTTGAGGAAACAAACTAAATTAGTATTTATTAATAAGCAAAAGTACATCTTATGAAGAATTACAAATCCTTTAGAGCATCTTGTTCTAAATATGGTTTTAATATAGATAAATTAATATTAATGTAGATAAAATTCATCCATACTCCTCCATCTGCTGCCATCCAGTCATTTGTACATTCAGTTCTAAAAGCAAGACAGTGATCATCATCTGACATAAATGCAAGTAAACATGCTAAGGCAAAGTTTTAATGATGTTTTTATCTCAGATTCACACTGGGCCTGGTTGACTGCCTAGCAGAACCAAAAGTGATACAGCCCTATTCCTGGGGTGGACTTGCCATCCAGTTCTGAGTACAGCCTTGATCTTTTAAGGGGAAAAAAATAATCTGTTTATATGAAAAAAACCTGTCAGGTTTTATAATAGGCATTTTAAAGGACCAGGAAAGACAGGATCAGCAGCTTCCATCATGGATTTCCCTGCTTGTTCCTTTCAGCAGCACAGTTTGTCCTTGGATACATTATTAGCCTCTCCTTTCTGAAATCTTCTGGCATGGCAGGACCCAGGGTCCTGCTGGTACTGATCCAAATGGAGCGATAAGGACTGCTAGTAAAATCAGCAGAAAATAGGAAGCTTTCTCTCTTTTCTCTCAGTCCCAGCCCAGGAGGCAAGGAGACAGGACACATTTTATTGTTATACTTGTTGACTCTATAAAGACACAAAGCCATCTGTATTTTAACAACCTGGGAAAAGACCAGAAGGATTCACTCCTAGACTAGCACTTCTGAAGCAGCCTGGATTATGGGTTAGTGGGGAGGCAATACTCAGTAACAGTGGCTTAAACTGCTAGAGGGATCCAAGCCAGGCTACAGCTTTCCTTTTCATACAAATTTTTCATTCATGGTATGCTCTGTGAAAATTACTCCAACAGTTTTCTCATCATCTGTGTTTAAAACCATAGACATGATGTGTGCTGATAAGGAATGTCAAAATCGGTGGGCCTTTCTGCTCCTAATTGCCAACCTTGCATGGTCAATTGTTTTCCCTGCATCCCATTACTTTTGTTATCCACACACTGCCTCTTCATTTGTCAGGGCCCTGTCCTCTGTCAGCTGTGTGTGGCAGAGCCTGAATGCTAAGTGGCACAAAGTCCTATTTTCCTCTCTCACTGTGTGAAGGGACTGACCTTGTTAAACTTGCCACTTAGGGAAATAGCCCCCTCCTGTGCCAGCTCAAAAGAAATTCTTATCCCTCCTGCATCCTAATTGGGAATTACAGTTTTCAGCTGGATGATGTACTCATGCAGTAAGAAATCTGAAGGGTTGGACCTCTGAAAAAGTGATTAGCATTTACTTAGATGATGATAAATAGCTGCTCACTCTTGGCAGTTGTAGAATGCCCTATCAGGTTGAGAATTAGCTGGTTGTGAATAGTTATGAAACAAATTACAGGGTTGTTTTGGTTTTGTAGGAAGTGTTGTAACAGGCAACTGTTGCCAATTAAGGGGGCTAACAGACTCCCTAATTTGAAAAGTCACATTTACCAAGATCCAAGAAAAATCCGAGTAGCCAGATGAATGTTAGCTCTGTATTACGTTCCTCAGTTTTGCGGCAAGTGCGAACAATCTTTTACATAGAAAAAAAATAAAGAAACCTTAAAGCAGTTACATGATTAAATTCAGTATTTTTGTCCCCCTTGTTTTGCAGGCCTGTATGAATTTCAATGACAGTGGTGCTTGTGTGACACAGTGCCCCCAGACCTTTGTGTACAACCCCACCACCTTCCAGCTGGAGCACAATCACAATGCCAAGTACACCTATGGGGCTTTCTGTGTCAAGAAGTGCCCACGTAAGTGCTGTTACCTGCCCTGCTATCTGCCTTTTTCTGCAGAGATGGGAAGTTGCATTTCAGGAGCCTTAAAAACGGTGGAGAATGAGAGCTGAGTGCAGAGAACAATCTCTGCAATCACTCCACATGTGCTTGCAGCCTGTAATAATAATAACTCAGTCAAGTCCATAACTAAAGGCAGTGACATCCTGTGCTCCTCACAGCTCCCAAGAATCCCTGAGTGATTTTCCTAAAGAAAGGTGGTTTCTGTTTTTCTTGTCAGCTGCTTCAGATCAATATTTGCAATTCCAAAGCAGTGGAAATAAATAGTTAAAATAGTGACATTGTAAAAGGGTATGAATTTCTGTTTCAGAAAAATAACCCTCCACAATCAACACCTAGAACCAAATGCTTTAATGGTATTGATGCCCCTTAACTTGGATAAATGATGATTTGACAAAGTTACCCTGAAAAGTTCTGTCCTAATGAGGAATGAACTTGTAATACTGACAAAATGCAGTCTTAAAACTCCACAGTAAAATTAGAGGGGGAGAAGGAGTTAAAAAAAAAATATAAAAGTCCCATGCATGTAAAACCCACATGCTTTTGAGATACCAGCTAGATGATGACAAGTAACAGAAAAAATTATAGGGTCATCACTTACACAGTCTTTGAATCTGCTGGTTTAATTGGAAGGAATAATAAAGGAGATATTATTCTTGCCCTCCCTTTCATTCCATGAAGGTTTACAGTTGTACAGTAATTATTTTATCCATAAATTAAATGTAAGAAGGATGGGTGATCTATATTAAATGGAGCCATAATTCAAACCCAAGCCAAAATCCCAATTTTGAATCTCTTTGGAAGACTGACAGCGGCCAGGGGCTGTGACCACCAGGGCCTAGTTCTGCTTGTAATAAAGGTGGATTTGTTGAAGCAAGATTGGTTTGTTAAGAACATGATGCACTGTAAGGGATATAATTATTTTCCCAAATACTTCACTTTTTTTTTTTTCCTTTCTAATCAGTATTAAGCATTTAGTTAGGCAGGATCCATCTATATTCCTTTTGACTATTGTTTTACAGGAAAAAAATTGAAATATTTGTCGTTGCCCACATCCCAGATGTATATTGTGTGCATGGAAAAAACAGGACAGACCATCTTGCTTTATTTCTCTTCAATTACTGTAACTTTTCCCCCCCGCTATGAATAATAATAAAGCCAAATTTGGGGAGAAAGAGGGGTCAGGCCTGAAAATTCACAGATTTTTATAAGTCTCTGACAATATGCCTATTTTGCTGAAAACAGAGGCTTCTGAATGTTGATGTCACTGGGAAAGTGCTTAGATAGCAGTAGATATTGACATAGAATTCAAAAACATGTTCCAACTTTTATTCGCTTTTTGCCAATATCTCCTTTTTCTTTTCAGACAACTTTGTGGTAGATTCCAGCTCTTGTGTCCGGGCATGTCCGAGCTCCAAGATGGAAGTTGAAGAAAATGGAATTAAGATGTGCAAGCCCTGCACTGATATTTGTCCTAAAGGTAGGCAGTGGTTCAGTAGAAATTTTCTTGAAAACAGTCTACACAGGGTGTTATTTTGGCATGAATTGCCTTTCATGAGTGTGTTGTGGAATATGAATAGCCTTTGAATACCCACAAAACACTGAGCTGTGTGGATTGTGTGTCAAGCACATACACCAGCGTGAAAATTTATTAAATTGTAATGGTAGTATAACCAAACCAATTGCTTTTTATTTGATAAAAATGAAGGGATTTCTCTGGTTTTAGAGAAATCAAAGAATTCTTAACTGTTTTTTTTTAATGATCAGTATTTCCTGAAGGTGTTTTAGCATTGTCCTTTTGTCATTCCAAAGGGGGCCATACCAAAAACCCTGACTTCAGTGTCTGGGATGTCTCATATTTGTCAATACAGCATTAGGTTTCCATTTCCTTCCTCTGTTTCTGCTTTCCCAGACTCTTACACCTCCTTTCTCAGTGTCTCAAACACAGACTAGTGATGGTTCTTTTGAGAAGTCTGTAGGTTGCATTGCTGTTCTAGACCACAGCAAGGAGACTTTCTGCTCCCTGCTTGAAGGTCTGTGGAGCAAAGCATCATAGATTTTCCTACATGGGCTTATGCCACTTTTGAGTTCTAATGGAAGCCACATCTGGCTTTTTTGAGGTAAATAACTTCTTGTTGTTGAATAGATAGTTTTCTGCATGTAAACACAAGTATAGGGTTCCTTACTTTCTCAGAAGGAAAGCTATCATATGTTTGTAAAAGCTTCTGCTGGTTAGAGGATCCCAGTTGGGAGGACAGAATACATTACATGGTGAAGTCACGAGGGGTTTGTTCCTGGATGCATCCTGTGTCCCAGAAAATGCAGCTGGACAGGCTGCACAGAGAAGTTTCCTCACTGGTTTCCAGTTTTCTCCAGGCACCAGGAAATTGCTGATTGAGCTGATAAATAAATCACTTATTTATGGGCCTTATGACATGGATGACTAAGTTCACACATCCACCAGAGAAGGGGCAGCAGTCTTAGGGCCCCTCAGTTTGTGCAGTGTGCAGTGCACCAAGAAATGGGATGGCTGGGCTGAGTGGCATTTTGTGTGGTGGCATTTTGTGTGATTGATACTCACCTTTATGTGAAATACCTTAACCTGCATGCAGGCTCTGTGGCAATTACTGCAGCTCACTGTTTGTTTTCGAATTGGCATATGCTTCTTTGGGAATATGGGTCAAGGATGCTGTTTGAACACCTCTCTCTGCTGAATGAGATGAAGTGTCTGTAAGGCCAATGTGTTCTGATTCAGTAATTATTTCCCTGGTTCTTTACACAAGCTCCTTGTTTTGGCAGCATGTGATGGCATTGGGACAGGGAGTTTGGTGTCAGCTCAGACAGTGGATTCCAGCAACATTGACAAGTTTGTAAACTGTACCAAGATCAATGGCAACCTTATCTTCCTTGTGACTGGGATTCATGGGTAAGTGACAAAATGTGAAGATGCTGTGTCATGGTGCCAGCTGAAACCAATTGCATCCACTGTTAATGATGGCTGCAGTCTTTTGTGCAATAGCAGATCCAGAATAAATTAGTTTTTCCTTTGTGAAGAAAACCGTTGCCTTGTGGGAAAAGAAAGGATAGATTAATTGTTTGCACTAAAAAGAGAAAAGACAACTATGATTCTCTGGTTACTTTATGAGATCCTCAATACTGGCTTACAATAAAGGTTGGTTAGAGAGCAGAAGGGACAACAGTTACCTTCCATGAGTTTATTCTGCTGGCCATACAAAATTTAAACAATATGCAGAGAGACAGCCTCTCAGCATAACTTCATCTAGTATGGGTGGCTTTCAGTACACACACATGCACAAAAACTGTCCTATGTCAATCAGTTTTGAAGACTCTATTTAAGTTTCAGTTGCAGAGGCGCACAGAATTGACTGGTTTATAAATCTGTATTTTGGTTTAAATTTTGCTCATTGTAATAGGTCCAGAAAAACCTCGAAGTGTTACGTGGCTCTGCTCTGATCAAATGGCCAACTGAGAGGCTGGATGGAAACTTGTTAAATCTCACAGGACAGAAAAAAAAATCAAGTAACTTCAAGACAAGCAGCTAGAGCCCATGAGCAATTAATTGTGTGAATTAATCCAATGCATTACATGAAATTTAATTTTGAGTATAAGAACTGCTTTTGCAGGAGAAATTATATTAGCTCATTAAAAAATCTGTCTAAATTTAAAGAATCAAACGCAACGTTGAATAAAATTGTACTTGTCTGAAAAATACCTAAATTTGGACTATAATCAGAAAGTTAAAATATTCTATTCCATTTTACAGAGGAGTGGGACATGCAATGTTGAAATTGGGTAGCACTTTGTCTCATTATTGATGAAGAAAACTCACTTCAGCAAGCCCGAAGTATGAGGGCACTGAATTCTGCAACCCTAAATTTTTCTACAGCATGAATTGTATTAGTGTAGGTTAAAAGAGATGATTTGAGAATGAATGAAAATATCTGGATTTCTGGAACAGCTTTTTATTTAAAGCTTCAATTGCATTTTGCAAACCAGCAGTATGAAAAGGAAATTTAAAAAATGGCGCTGACTGCACAAGTAGTTTGTTATATAAATGGACAGTGTAGAGAAACAACAATCTTACTTATTTTCTCTCCAACTTCTGTCACAAATTCATTTATTCACAGTGAACTTCAAATTTTAGAGTGTGAATTTTTAGTGGTTTAGATTGTAGGGGCTTACAGTGTTTTGGTGGTGGCAGAGAATGATTCTGGTGAAAGATGCAGAAGATATTTTTTGTTATTGTTTCCATTGGAAACTGTGCAATTGATCCTGTCCTGTTTTTTAATCCTGTGGTTTTGTAGCCTGTTTCTTTCCTGAGCATATGAACTTCAAGTCTTTGTGAATTTGTTATAATTCATGTAAATATATATGTAATTATATATGGTTTTATACACAACTATTTAAGGTAATTAAGATATACACTATTCTGCAGTTTTAAATGTTGATAAAGCATCAGACATTTTGCTGTTTAAGAGGTTTAAGTGTATCTCTGCATCTTTAAAGCTGTTTTATCTTCAGAATTTAGAGGTAAAATTCAGCTGCCTCATATTTATTGCAGGCAGGGGTTTTCCTTTTTTGATGGTAATGCATTTTGAAAGCAAATTTCTGTGTTTCTGTTAAGTAGTCTAAACTTATTTTGTTTTCTGAGTGCCTCACACTGTTAATATATGTTTGATGCCTCTGTGGTCCACTGGGCTGTTCTGTTAACATTCTAGAATTCACTTTGCTGCTGCTAGGCTGAAGTCACCTCAGGGTGTCACCTCCTAGATTTGTGAGGTCTGTCCTCAAAGACAGACAGGTGGATTACCTGCATGTTTCAGTTCCAAGAATCACTCTTCCTGGAAAGCAGGAAAAAAGGGAACACTCTGTATTTATTTGGGATATTTCCTACTTTCAGAAAATACATAAAATACTATAACATGCAGAGGAATTTTTGTTTGGTTTAAATTTCTGGTTGACTTTTAAATAGGGAAGGAAAATAACATATTTACTAAATGATGGCACTCTAAAAATTGAGGTCAGCTTAATCTTTTTATACAATGGCATATCTAAGCTTAAAATTGTAAGTTTTGGAGGTTATTTCATTTGTCATTGACAAGATTGTTTGGCAAGGATCCATACTTTCAGAGGTTCCTTTTTCAACACCTCCTGAAAAGTGTGCCCTTTAAATGCTGTGTGTAAGGAATGGCTGATGTGCTCTTAGATTTGTTTTGCTTATAGTTTGTCACTCCTTTCAGGAGCAGCTTTGTTAGTCCTGGTGTACAGCATCACAGCGGTACCATTCCTGAAAAAATCCCTGAAAATTCATCCTTCCTTTAGGAAGGTCACTCATGGTTAAGAATTCCTTAATTTTCTATAGCATAAATATTTGCTAAAACATGAATGAGTTGAACCTTTATTCCTTCAAGATGAGGGAGAAGTTGGACACAGATCTGCAGGAATAGGCTGAAGAGGCTGTTGTATCCTCATAAAAGCAAAATGTTGAGCACCTTAATGCTGTTTCCTACATGGTATTTGCTTTGAGATGGCTTTGAGAAGCTGCTCTTTTCTTATTTCGAGCGTCACATTGTGATTTTAATCTTTTAGAGACCCATATCACACGATCGCTGCCATCAATCCAGAGAAATTAAACATCTTCCAAACAGTGAGAGAGATAACAGGTAACACTCTTCTGATCTCCTATAGTCTGCATTAATTAATGAATTCATTCTGACTTTGCATTTATGGTTGTCATGTGTTGGGTTTTCTGAAGAGCAAAAGGTACTTGTTTTTCATTGAGCTCATTACACTGTAATTTTTATGGAAGTTTAATACAGAAAACTTTAGTATCAGTTGATTTTTCACAAGTGTGTTCTTTGAACACAGGATGCCCATTATGGCAGATGCTAAGTGGACAAAGCATCTTGGTCCCATATTAGCCAAGTAGGACAAGTGTTGCAAGGGAAGGAAATGTGAGGAAAACAGTGCTGAAATGTGGGAAACCATTTTCTACACCTGAAAGTTGTAGTCTGCTTTTACAGCTCCTTCCCTTGGTCTAACAGAAGATGCTGCTGCAAGGTAGCTTTTGTAATTTAGAGACAGATATATAATGTGGTAGTAGAGTCCCATTTCTTGTGACTTTTCGATGGGGTTATAGGACTGGCACTCAGTGCTTTGTTTTCTTGCATCTTGTTTCACTGTGCCGGAGACAGGGAGGGAGATACTACAGCTCTGAGCTCTCATTTGATTTCTGGTTATGTAGAGATAGGGAAATGAATTCTTTTTTTCTATTTCCTGCACAAAAAACCCCACCAAAATACCTTTGATTGTAGCTGTGTAGAGCTCAGCATGCTTCACCTCTCAAAAGTTGTGAATTTTAGTGAACCAGTGGGATTGAAAATGAAAGTAATCTCTTCCTAATTAATGTCAAAGATAATCTGGCACCTGCATGATTATTATTTGCCGTTCCTAAACACACTAATTGACAGTCAGCCCTGCTGCTGAAGTGGAAGTACCCCTGTTCTTAACTATGTGTGCTGCACTTCAGCCCAGTGCTGGGCCAAAATCATGGGGAGCTGCACTCTCTGGAGGTCTGTGCAGCACAAAAAATCTTGTGCAGAGAGTGAACAGTCCTCACCTCAAATCAGGACAAGTTCTTCTCTTTTTTAGAGGAGATGGTGAGCAGCCTGAGAGTCTGCACCTTTCCTTATTTATTTCTTTTCCTCAAGTTATCTTTCCTTTATGGGCCAAGCCTGTCCTAACTCACGCACGGCTGAAATAATTTGTATTCAGATGTTTCCCTTTCCTTCCTTCAGGGTATTTGAACATACAGTCATGGCCTGAGAATATGACAGACTTCAGGGTGTTTTCTAACTTGGTTACCATCGGTGGGAGAGCTCTCTATAGGTAAGGGACTTCTCTGTTGATGGAATGATTTTTTTATTAATGTTCTGTGATATTCAGTAGCAGAGAATGCAACATCCTTTGGGAAGGACATTATAAATGGATGTATTTTTTCTTCTGTTACCAAGGTGTTAATTACCAGTATCTTTGCTAATCAGTTGTTTATAATGGGTTATACCTTCTCAACATAATTATTTTTTTAAAAAGTATTGGTTCATGGCTGTAGCTATTACCTCATTGCCTGGAATTTACATTTATGGTTTAAAATACCTTGTGTGGAAATATAGTTTAAAAGGACTGAATAATAGAACTTAGCCTCATTATTAGGAGTTGATATGGTTGTGATTAGAAATGCCCAAACAATGAAGTGGTTCTATGAAGAGGTAAAATGTGGAAGAATATTGAAATCACTGAGGCACTTTGCAGGTGAAGTGTTCATGAGCTCTGTAGTGCCATTTTTTCCAGACATGTTTCTGTGTGAAAACTCAGATAAATTGGTTTGAAGTGAAGAAAATATGGTGAGAAATGCTGGGGGAAGCACAAGGAGGTACCTGAATAATTTGTACAGCAACCCTGGATCCCCACTTTGGAGATGGAGTGAATCAGGCATGGATTCTGCTAGCATCTGAAACAGCAGCCTGAGCAGAATACAAATAGCAGTGAAACCTTGAGGTTGAATTACAGCCCTGCATTCTGTTCCAAGGCAACAATTTTTATTTGGAACAGCTGGAAAACAATTATCATCATTAAAAAGCAATAAGTTAAAGGGTACCCAGAAACTGGATATTGTCTTCACTAACCTTCAGTCATAAAATATGTTCAGTCATTTTCATGTTGCACAGGCAATCATTTACTGTTCCTTTGATGAAGAAAGGTGATAACCGCAAATTACAACCAAAGAAAAATGAAATATAGAAAGTGGGCTGGGAAAAAGTCCATGAAAATAACAATTTCTTCCAGTATTATTTGAAATGACATTAATTTGATGCCTGACAGAAGATGTTTTAATACATTCTTCTTAGCATATAAACTATCATGCTATTAATGCTGTTGAAAGAAAAACCTGACTTTTATTCCATTTTCCTAACAGCACATTATCTCAAAAATCTGTTAGTGGATGAAATGGAACTGGTTGAGGAGTTCTTCTGGCTTACTTGGCCTAGTGCTATGAGTATCACAGCTTGTGCTATCTCACTCCTGACTGGACTCACTAATGCTATGAAATTTCAAAGCTATGTTCTAAAGTATATTTAAACGCTTGTACTGATGTGTTAATTATATATTCCATTAACTCAATCACATTGCGTTAAAATGATTGCATTTATTACAGAAGAATTTAAAATTATTGTCCAGATTACACTTATTGTATGTTACTTAAACAAAGACATGGGCTGGTTATAGAAAAACTCAACGTACTGCTTTTAGATATCAGAATTCCTGTTGAGTTGGGAACAATGAACTTCTGTCTTGTTTTAGACAAAAGCTCAAACTATTTTATCTTTCAGTCCCCACATTTTTGAATGTAATGGAATTCTTCAAAAAAGTAATACATGCTACATCTGCCCTAATAAGTATCATTGTGGGTTATACTGAAAAGCAACAAGGATATTAGTCACCCCAATTAAAAAAGATATTGTGACTGATACATGATAGAGAACATTGTGGTGATTTTATTCTTACTTTTATCCACTCCACTACCTTTTTTGGTGCTTTTCCGGCCTTTTTTCTTATGTTTATATTTGCCTCCGATGTCTTTGAAATACATTCTGTATCCTCATACTTTTCCTCCTTATATGATTTTTCTGTGTCTATTTTAAAACGTTTTGGAGAAGTTTTCATCATTGTTTCTGTTTAATTCTCTTTTTTCAGCTGAAAACTCTCCTGTAAAGAAGGCAATATATCAGAAATGTTATCTTGGAATGGTAAATTTTCAGCACAATAAACTTTTGGTGGAATCTTATTAACAGACAGCACGGTATTTTCCTTTTTTAAAATTAATTTCCTAGGCAATAGAACTGGATGTTGACTCATAAAATATTTGTGTTACCACAAAATGGAAGTTTTTTGTCCAATTATCAGGTAATCATGACACTTGGAACTAGCTCCAGTTGGCAGTTGGAATAAGTTGTGTCTTCTGAAGCTAATTCCTATTCTCTCACTTTTGTTCTCATCTCAGTGGCCTTTCCTTGCTCATCCTAAAGCAACAAGGCATCACCTCCCTGCAGTTTCAGTCCTTGAAGCAAATCAGTGCTGGCAACATCTACATCACAGACAACAGTAATTTGTGTTACTACCACACTGTCAACTGGACCAGCCTCTTCAGCACCCCCAGCCAAAAGACAGTGATCCACAGGAACAAAAGGGCAGAGAACTGCAGTAAGTACCTGCTGTCACTGCCAGAGACTCAGCTTGTGGAACTCCATGGACATCAGGGGAGCTGTGGTCATTCACAGCATCCGGGAATTTGGCCCAGTCTGAGCAGGAAAATGAAATGTTTGAAGGTGTGAGCAACGGAAAGAGAGGAGGGAGTAAGCTGCTTCCTTAACATGATGGGGATGTTCCAGTTTCACAAATAAGTATTCTGGAGTGTTCATGACCTTACAGCCCTTTCCTCATGGAGTGGGATTAGCATCCTGTCTTGATTTGGAGGACAGGCGTCTGCTAAGAAAGGCAGGAGCCTCTCTAAGAAATGGAGAATATAAACC